>JAWWMP010000063.1:119352-129885 GCA_035047865.1 Dendrocincla tyrannina | reverse complement strand
GAGTTGTACCAGCTGGTTTGCTCCTCTGTGATCCCTGTAACCATCAAGCAGTGAAGAGAAGGGGACTAAAATTACCTTTACGGTAATTATCAGCCTGAACATTGCATTTTAAAGTTTAATGACCCCTACGGAGGAGTGCAGCAAGGCACTGGCCAGCTGCAGATTACCCACTAAATCCCTCAATTCTTGATTTCCTGGCCAAGCCACAGGAGCTTACATCTCCAGATCAACAAGGGGATGGAGAAGCTGGAGGCCTCCTCAGCATCCACCAGCCTGGAAAGTCCCAGATCCAGCATTGCTGGCTCTGGAGACACGACTGGGACAGCAAAAGCTCTGAGGAGCCCAGAAATAACAAGTCAGAGAGCAGGGAGGGCTGTGAGGCTGAATTTCACTGGGTGGGTACAAACCACCACAGGTATCAACACTCAGCAGCCTGTGCTGCTCCCGAGCTGGGGCAAGGCTTTGTTTCAGAAAGGGCCACCCTTTCCTGAAGTCTCTTCTGCTTTCAGGGCTTAGCATCACAGGCAACAACCCACAGAGAAGGAGAAATCCATTGCCATCACAAACCTCGAGCTGTGAACTCCCAATATCATGGAGAGAACCCAACCTTCAACCATCTGAAAACCCACAAGACCAGGCATCTTGGCTTTAGGGCTCACTAAGAGCTAACTGAAGTCCCCAACAAAACCAGCAGAGCCTGTGGAAGCACAAGCTCCACCAGGCCCTTCCAAGCTGGCTGCAGCCCCCCGAGGCACACAGCAATGGGGAATGCAAACTGGGGCCTCAAACTGGGAGCAGCAAAGCATCTTCTGTGGGCACTGTGCACAGGAGGGAAGGAGGGAGACAGCTCCTCCAGAAAGCTCCCCTCTTTCTTTTTTGTCCTGTTAAATAGTGCAGGTGATGAGTTAATTCCAAACTCTGCAGGATCCCCAGGAAAGCATCCCATGGGAACAATCCTGCTGTGCTCCTGCCTGTGCCCAAGGAGAGCAGGCAAACATCCAGCACCATTCCAGCCTGGCTCCTTGTTCCCAGCAAAGATGGTCCACAGGTAACCAATGGGCAGCAAACCAGTCACTCAGCTGTTTTCCCAAACATTCATGCCCAGGAGTCAGAAGTTCTTTGTAAAGCCTCAAGGTACTGACTCTGACTGGCACAAACTCAAGTGCCACCAGGCCCCCAGCAGGACGTTGCCCCCATGAATGCAGTGCCATGTACCAGAAAAGGGCACTGCACACCCCAGGCACACACTCAGACACTTCACACCACCTCCACAGCAATGGTTTTCTTCCCGTTTTTCCTGCTCATGATGCTCAGTGACCCCAAAGTCACCCTTCCCCTTGGGGTGGCTTCACAAGCTGGAGGGAAAGAAGGTTCCTGGCAAATCACAGCAGGTTTTGAAATGCCTCCCACACAGAGGATGTTCCCCAGCAGCCCTTCAGGGATCCTGAACTGCACGGCACTGACACCCTCCCAGAGTCAAATAAGCAATGGGAGATCAGTGTCAGGATTAGGGAGACATCCCTGGCAGTCCCCATCCCATGGCCAACTCATTCCCTTAGCAAGGCCAGCAGGAAGCCCTCAGTGAGCACAGCTTCCTAATATTTCCATTACACAACATTCACTGCCCCAGATCTGGTGCAATTTGGCCCATTTTGTGCAGGCAAAAGCTCCTCAGGGATGCCTGAAGGTTCTGCCCTGTTTCCAGCACCTCACACCCCCCTCACTTCTGCTTCTACACAATGAGATCCCACAGCATCACCCCAAAACAGCCAAGGGCTGGTGCTGGTAATGAGTGGGGAGACACGACTGTCACCCCACTGTGGCCACAACCCCAGCATGGGGTGGGGGGTGAAAATCCTCCCACACCCTCCAGGAAGAGGAACCAAACTGGAGGGGGTGTGAAGCAGCAAATAAATACCCTCTGTGCCCAGCAGTCAACCCTGGACACATGGCAGAGCAGGTCAGTCCTGTCACCTCCCAGAGCTGCTCCTTCTGGCAGCAGAACCCCCCACCCAAAACTCACCCTCCTCCAGCCGCTTCCACCAGTTGTGTCTGCTTGGGTTTTTCCACCCAGCAGTGAAATCAGGCAGCTTTAGCTCTTAATCCCCTTAATTAGGGGTGTGCAGCAGACTTCATTCCTTAATTACATCCATTGACACATCTGATGCAACACATTTACAAACAGCCATTTCCACTGGAGATGGCTCAGAATCAAAACCTCGTCACCAGCAGGGAGAAGACACAACTCCACGTTCCGGATGCTTGAACAAGACACACAGCTCGGGAATGCCATTGCCATTAAACAATCACCTGTTCCCCTGGCAGGATTTGGGCAACTCCAGCACGGAGTAAACCACTGGCAGGCCGAGGTTTACAGAAGTTTACAGAAAAAAGAGCCCATTTCGGGCAATGCTCTCAGTATTATCCCATGGGATGGAGGGATGATATTTGAGTGCCTGACCCGGTGATTTTGGTCCATCACCATCCCACAGCTCTGTTAAAGGCGGACAACGGGGCACTTCATTTCAGCTGCTCAGCTGCCAGGAATGCCTTTGATCCTTTGGGAGAGCAAACAGCCAGCGAGCACTTCATCACCCCCACTTCTGCTGCACAACCCAAATGATGGCGCTGACACCTCCTGCCTGCCCACAGAGCCATGGCAGAGTTATCCCACCGGGAGCCTCTGCTCACTCCTGCTTTGAATTACTGCCCCAGCTCACCAGGACGCGGCAGCTGAGCTCCAGCATGTAGGAAAAGAGTGAGCAGGGTATTAAATACCATGTTGGGGGGAAGGGGAAGCATGGATTCAAAAATGGGATGGAAGATAAGATAGTATGGTGAGGTTTCTCTCAGTGCTGGAGAGCCAAGGAGGGATCTGTGCTGGTCCCCACACCACCCTCTGCTCAGCCCTGCCACCAGCCCAGGGTCGCTGCAATCATTTACATGGAGGAAATGGGCACAAACATTGCTTTCTTCAGACTAAGGAGAGGAAAAGGAAGTTGTGCTCAGGCTCAGCTCTGCAGGGAGGGGTCAGAAACACACTCTGCACCCACATCCAGGGGCTGTTTGCTCATATTTTCGGTTGCCGCCCTCCTTTCTGTGCTGGATGGGTTGGTGTGGGAGGGTGTTGTGGGGTGTGATTTCACTGAGCAAACAGCAGCAATGCCACGTTTCACCAGCTCTCAAGAGGTATTTTTTACTTCTCCAACGCCCACCTTTGGCACCCAGCACAGCAGGACAGTGTTAGTGCTCAGTCTCACACTGGTGCTCCTTGGGTTTGGGTACAAAGCACCACAACACCTTCCCCTCCAGCCACACTTAATCCTGCTGCTCCAAACACAGCTCCACCCAGGAGAAACATGGGCAACACGCACCAGAGGGATCTCTCCCACCCCCCTGTCCAGCTGTACTACATCTCCCACCCTTCCACCACCCCTCAGTCCCCTCCTACCCTCTCCCCACTCCCAGGGGTTGCCCAGGACCCCCTTCCCCACCCACTCACATCTTTCCCTCCAACCTTCTCCCTTTCATCCTGCATTAAAACCACACTGGGAGAAGCTTAACACCCCCAAGGGCATTAAAGGGAGCCTGGGCATGAAGACAGGCGGGCATGTGCACTGGGGAAACTGGGGCAGCAACTGGGAAGTTGTAAACCAGCTTTCTGCTCTCCCACCAGCGCCCACACACACCTGCCATGGCACTGCCAGGACACTGCAGGCCACCAACCAGCTGAGAAGACAAGAGCAAACACCTCCCAACTGTTTAAACACTGCAATATTTGAATCCAAGTGCAAAGCCATTAAAGGCCGAGTATTTCCTTTAGCAGGGATAAAGCATATGCAGAAAACAGCAGCTGGTTTAAATCTCCCCCCTGTTAAAATAAATTGTAGCTGGGACTAGTGGTGCTTTCTGGATAAGCTGTTGGCCTTGTGTACACGATTTAGCATCCCATTGATACTTCTTTTCTGAGTTGGGTCTCAAAATAATCCTGACTATTCAAAGCGAGTGCATGTGTGTGTGCACAACCCCCTCCCCGACAATACAGCGGTGGGAGGAACAGCCACATGTTTTTCTGGAGAAGCTTTGCTTATTTTTCCCTTTTTTCTATTTAAATCCCAGTTGTGCAATGGCCTCATGCACAGCTGAAGCCTCATTGAGCCCAAGAGAGCTTCATCCAGCTGAAAGCTCTGCAGCCTCACAGGGTCTCAGCGTGGCTCGGGCATTTACCAAGCACCAAAACCAACAGAAAATTAAGAATAAACCACGTTACCCTCAGCATTTTGGACTCAAAACCTACTGGTCTTGCCCAGCACCCAGTACTGAAGACTAAAAGCAGAGCCCCAGCTCAGATTCTGCTGCTGAAGGGCTGCGAGTCCCACAGTCCCAATTCCAGACAAGTGAGCTGCTCTTTTCACCGTGCTGCTGACAGCAGGAGCCACACAACAATATTGCTGAGATCCACATTCATGCAGCACAAGGGAATAAAATGCCACACAAATCCTCTTTTCTGCAAGCTCTGGTGCTATCATTGTTCGGGTTAAAACTGCCATGAGAAGACCCTTGAAATGAGACCAGGGAGAAAAGAGTGGAGAGAGCAAAAAAGCACCGGTGAGCTCACCCGGGCGCCCCGGCCAGGGGGCTCTGCCAAAGCAGCTCTTTGCTCCTCCAATAAATACACTCTTAAACCACTTCATTGGCACTTCCTTCAGGTTCTCTTTCTATACACAGGAGCTGGAGGTAAATGGTTGCCTGCTCCTCTGTAAGGTGAAAACAATGTACAAGCACACAAGGCCTGAGAGGGTGCAGCTCGCTCTCAGGCACCTCCTGAGCAGGGCATATGGAGAATGAGAGCAGAGAAATGCCACACCAGCTGCAGAAAGCAGGTTGGGTTTTGCAGCCTTTGCAGTGGCAAGAAATGTGGTTTAAAGGATAAAAAGCAAAAACAAGACAGAAACAATGCAATGAGCTGGGCATCCCTGCACAGCCTGAGCTCGCCCCAGCTCCCCAACCAAACAAGCTACAAAAACTCTTCAGAAGTGAACTACAACTCCCCAGCAACAGCATTTCATTCTCTCACTCCTAAGCACGGGAGATGCTTAAAAAATACCTGCCTTACCAGGTTGTGCCCCCTGTTCAGCACTGAGGGCAGGAGGGCAGGACTGCCCTGCTCTGCTGGCTCCGGGTCGCTGCCTTCGCTCTGGAGCGCCTGCGTTGAGCGCAGACCTCGCTCACACCACCCGTCACTGCCATGTGGGTTTGCTGTTTCCCAGGAGTTTTACCTGCTGACATTACAGCTGCAAGCCTGCTTGGTTTATTTAACCACGCTCCTGCTCTTAAGCTCCCATCCAATTACTGCTCCCAATTACTCGGCGCTCCAGAGCCGACGTTAATTACAGAGCGCCCAGCGCACCAGGCTGCGCTGCACGGAGATGGGAGATCAAACCTGCTGGCATCCAGGAGCAGCCTCTCCTCTGGGAGGAGAAACAGAGACTCCTGGTCTCACAGGTGGAATAAGAGCCCTGAGCATGAAGAGGAGGTTTGGTGGAAAGGCATCATTGCAGCCTCAATGCTCAGATCTGAGCCACTCGGATCCCCCCTGCATCCACGGCATTAAATGTCTGGTTTTCCCTTTGGGGTTTGACAAAGCACAGCACCAGTTCAGGACTGGGATGGTAACTCAGGGGATGTGGGGCACACAGCAGTAACAGCAGCCAGCACTGTGTAAAGGCATGGGAGTTTAAAGTGCCTTTGAAAAACCACTCAAAAAAGGAGGGTGGAGACCCCAAACTCCCCAGCACACAGAAAAGGTACCTGAAAACCATCACCCTCCAAGCACAGGTTACTTTATACCACGACCTGAGCTTTTCAGGCAGTAATATCAGGTCTGGGAGGATAAGACCCAAAACAACTCCCTGTGGCACATCCCAGGGACACAGGAGCACAGGGGGAGCCTTTGGGAATGGCATGGAAAGACCCTTGACAGCTGGCAGAGCCTTCACAGACACCCTGGCATCTGCAGACAGCAGAGCAAGAAGTTATTTTGCAACTCACATTGCTCAGATTTAATAATCTCCCTGGTGCAAGACAACCTTCTGGAGGATTTCGAGAAAGATCCCGTAAACTTTGGCCTCTTCTTTTCCTTTCTACAAATAGATCCCTCTTGCACAATGCACTGATGCAGTGCCACTGTGTGAAACAGTGACAGGCCAGGAGGATCAGCACTTTGCCATGATTATCTACCCATTTTTTATGGAGTATTAGATTTTTTGGCTTAAAATGTGTGTTTGGGCAGTACAGAGCACTTTCCCCAACAGCCCTGCAAGAACTCACTCCTCACAACAGCAGGTCAGTGCTAGATTTCCATATACAAGAGGAAAAAGAAAAAGTGGATAACTCCAGCAGGGCTAGGAGATCCCCCTGGAGCATCAACAGGGAGCTCCATGGTGGCAAGAACTGCTCCCATCAGGATAAATCCTGCCCAGGGACATGTCCCATGCCGGGAACTGCATCACTCGTGCACTGTGGGGCAGCAGAACGTGCCTTCCAACCCACAATGTATTTCATATTAAGGGCAGCAATTAACTCAATTAGTGGTCACCCAGCGAGCTGCTGCTTCACAAAGGAGATCATTTGAAGCAGCAAACCCAACTCCCAGCCTGGTTTAAACCAGGATGATGCTACCCAAGCACAAACACGTTGGTGACATTGGGAAATCAGGAATGGCTGCTGCAGGTGGCTTTTCCCAAACACTGCATGATACCAGTTGGGTGGATCTGGGATTTCAGATGGAACACACACATCCCCATTTGCAGGGATTCAACTCCAAAAGACAGTCCTCCTCCTAAACTGCAAGTGCCACATCCATTTCTCCCCAGAGTAAGTGCAGATCACATACATGATCACTGCAAAAAGCCAGAAGGGACTGTGCTGGGTACCACACTGGCTCATTACTTGTGTGACAAATTATCAACTCGAAAATCAAATATCTGCACAGCTCCAAGCTGAATTTTTTTCCCCAATTTGCATTTTTTTCCAATTTGCATTTAAAAAAAAATAAATTATAATTCACTGCTCGGAGCAGCAAAGACATATTTTTCTTTAAAACACAGCAACAAATTTCAAGCCTATTTCCCAAAGCACCATCAAAGAGCTCATTGCTGCTGATACCAAGAGCTCTGGCTCTTTTTGTGTCTGGGAATCAGCCCTTAATTTTAAGCTCGTGCAAAGCCTGGGGATCTCCCGGGTTGTTTTCACAAACCCTGCCCCATCCTGAGCAATAATGACTCAGCCCCAGCCACCTCTGACTCGCAGCACCTGAACTGCTGCGCCCATGAAACACCTTGTGACTGGGCCATGGGTGGGAAGGCAATTCCAGGAGATTAACTTGGGAAAACAGGCAAAAACTGCACGTCCCCCAGTTGTTGTTTCCTCTGGAGATGTGGAACTCAGAGGCTGCTGGGTTTGGCTGACACTCAGCCTCGTGGGGCGCAGCCAAAATCCCAAATGCTGCTGCTCCATTAGCAAAGCTCTGAGGATGTTTTCCAACAGAGAGGCTTGTGATTTTCTCCCTCCACTTGTTTTCTGTAAATGCCTCAAAATATTTTCTCAGGGAGCGTTTCTGCTGAAGGGGATGAGGAGGAAAAACACGAGCAGAACCTTGAGGAAGCACAGGAACAACCCACCCACAAACCTCACAGAGCTGCACCTCCAGTTGATGTCTTCTCCCTCCACTCAGCTAGAAAATCTATTAGAACAGGTGTTTTCATAAAAAAACAAATGTTCTTGACCTGTCCTAGGATGTTTTTCTAGTGGCAAAGCTCAAGTGCTACAAGAGTTACAATTAATCAAACCTCAGTTTCAGTCTAAGTCACCACTCCTTGACTTTCTGCCACAGTCAGAAGTTTCAGCAGGTTAAGCTGTTTCCAAAACAAACACAATCTATCAACAACTTTTCAGCTGATTTTATAGTTAATACATCAAAAGGGCCGAGTTGTTTGTTTCTTTATAATTGTATTGTCTAATACAGGCAGGAGCTGGTCCTGCTGCACAGGGCTGAGGGCTTTTTGCATCTGCTCCTACCATGGGAGTGATTTACAACAGTCTGTGCTGAGAAACCAGGAGAAATGGTTAATGTACAACCACTTCCCCCGGCAAACAGAGCCTGCAACCAGGCTGGTACCTCAGTCAGACACTGATGAGCTCCACACACACCTTGTGACCCTCTGCCTTCACCTGTGTTTGCAGGGACCCTTATCACCAGCAGAGATGCAGCTCAGATATCACAAAAAAGGTACAAAAAGGTTTAAATCCACTGAATTTGGATGTGTTGTATGTAACACAATGTATGTGCACTCCCAGATGTGCTGGATCAAACCCCACCAGTGTGATACTCAAGCAATGCTCGTGCTGGAGAGTCCAGCTCAGTTATAAAAAGAAATCAACCTGCAAGAAAAGCATCACAGTGAAATACCAAATTCCTCAGTAATTCCCAGCCTCCTTTCCTTGCCCAGCTCATCCCTCATGTCCATTATCTGCTCCCATTCCTCCTCCAGAGGCACAAAGGCACATCACTCCAACAGATGCAGGTTCCCCCAGCCCTCCCTCTCGATTCATCATGCAACAAGGAACTCCTTTTTTAATAAACCACATCTCTGCAAAAGGAATATCACCATTTGTCAGCATCAGGGCACATGAAGAGAGTCAATCATCATTTTTAAATAAGCCAAGAGCAGCAGCTGCAACATGTGAACCACTGACACTGTCCATGTCCCTGCTGGTTCCCCCACCAGCACCTGAAGGGTGTTTGCAGGTGGGAGCAAGAGCACCTGAACAAAGAAGAGGAATATTTCTACACTGGTGCCTCAAAACTGAGGGGATGGGAAATACCAGGCACTCAAAGCATCTCACTTCAGAACAAAATAAAATAGAAAAACCCTGCCCTGGTGTGTAAAGGGGGGAAATGCCATTTTTTGACATGAACACGCTCGGACACTGCGAGTCCCTTCAGTTCTCGTTATCAGGGGGGTATTCAAACCTCAGTGAGGATCCCAAACCTCAGTGAGGATCCCAAACCTCAGTGAGGATCCCAAACCTCACTGCAGAGAGGGGCAGGGATGGGATCCTGCACCAGGATGGGCACGACACTGCTCTGACCTCACCATCACACCCCAGCTTTATTCCACCATTGCCTGGGGGAGGGAAGGGAAGTGCAGAGACAGGAGGGAGCAAACAAACTGATACAGCCACTCATAAACAAAGGAAGTGTTTTTTGAAGGCACCATCTAGGTGGGCAGGATGGAAATAACAAGCAGCAGTTACAACAACAGCAAAAAACTCCAGGAGAAGTCTGAAGAAAGTATTTCCTCCAACAACACACACTGGAAGAGCTATCAGGGGAGTTCAGCACGTGGCCATTTCCCTGCTATCTCCAGCACACCCTTCCCATGGTGGAGTCGCTCCCTCTCCACATAAACCCCTTCCCCAGGGTCCCCTACAATATTAAATGATTGCTCAGAACACTCTGGAGAACAAAGCCAGCTTATCTGTGTGATGAAGTCAGCAAAGCCATGTGTCTGCAAGGCTCTTTTCCATCACATTTAAACACCCAAGGGTGCCTGGCTGCACAGGAAAATCCATGGAAAAACAACCCCTCATTTTTCCCTCCCAAAATACTTTCTCATCCTAGTTTCCTCCAGGAAACCTTTTTGACTACAGCTATGTACAAACAGCTGAAAATGGGCATTTTCTCTGCAGCTGGATTCCTCCCCAGGCCCCAAACTGTCCCAGATGAAAGTTATTCCAGCAGCTGGACCAGAAGCCCACCAAGACTATCACGTTGCTGTTTGATATGCTTATTCACCAAGACTCTCACAAGCTGCTCACCACACACACTCACTTTCAAGTTGGCAGTGGGAGATAAAAGAGCAGCAGTATCAGCCACCAGCACCAATCCCAGGAGGGATGGAGGGACATGGATGCAGTGCTGGTACTCCCTGGGATGGAGGGACGTCCTTGGGAGGGATGGAGGGACACCAGGGAAGTTCCAGGCACTCATCCCACCTGGATTCTCACTGCTTAAATTTTAATACTTGCCACTGAATCCTAAAAACCACATTTTCTTGCATGGGATGTGACCCCTTCCTCCTACAAGCAGCCTGGGAACACATCCTCTGCCTTCTGCCTGTGTCAGGGCATATTTACATGATAAATGCCCTTTTTCTTACCTCTACACACTTACACTCACACAGGAGAGAGAGAGATGCTGGTTAGGTGACTTTTTTTTTCCTTCACTTCACACCAACAACTCCCACACAATTTTAACCCACAATTTCCATCCTGCCTGGCAATCACTGCCAACCAACAGTTGTGAAACAGGTGTTTAGGACAGAAAACTCTGCCCTAATGCTGCATTTTAAGACTTTTCAGACAAAATGAGCAGCTGAGTTTCCATTTACATGATGAACAGGAGGGCTCCTTTGTCCAGGGAGGATGGCAGCTCAGCTTAAGAGGGGAAATCAGGGATACACATTTAGG
>JAWWMP010000063.1:100244-112876 GCA_035047865.1 Dendrocincla tyrannina | reverse complement strand
CACAGACCGGCCCTTCCCTCACGGGGCCGGCCCTTCCCTCATGGACCCGGCCCGCCTCCACCGGCACCGCACACCGCCGGCAATGCCACCAGCCCGGCCTCTCCCCTCACCCCCGCTGCTCAACGGCAGGGAGAGGGGGCGAGCCGGGAGGGTTTGGCGCCGCACGGCACCGGTAGGAACGGGGCAGGAGGGGCCCTGCCCGCCGCTCCCCCTTCATCCCACCCTGACCTAGATTTTAAATACAGTTCGCTGTCTGCCGGAGAAAGTTGTGGCCCAGCCCTGAAGGGAGAGCCCGGGGAGATGAACGAAGGATGGGGGGGGGGATGAAGGAGGCGAGGGGGATGAGGAAAGGGTGTTGGCGTTTTATTCGGTCCGTTACTGTATTCTTTATTTCTTTAATTTTTTATAGCATGAGGCCTTTCAGAACCGGACAGCTACTGCCTCAGTCGGTGGGTGACGAGCCAAAAAAGCCGCAATCAAGGTCAAGAAGAAACCCTGCCGGGAGCCCAGCACAGCCCTGCCCCTGCCCTGCAATCCCTCAGCCACAGCAAGGACCGGCTTTTCCCCAACTACAGCCGAGTTACAACCAGTCACCTCGGCCAGGCAGAGCTGTCCAGCTCCGCACATCAGAGCAGAACGCTGCCCAGAGCCACCAGCACTTCCACGGGCTCCTGCCCGGCTCGGGGGGACAAATCCCCCTCGAATATTTGCACAATCCCAAAAGACGCCTGGCACCGAGGCATCTCTGTTTGTTTCCCGAAGAGAATTAAGCTCTCAGGCACGTTATTCTGCTTGGATTAAGAGCAACGGCCCTGCCTGTCCATCAGTAGATAATACCCCGGGGCTGATGCACACCCTGCTTGGGACAGCTCCATCCTCATGCTGAGCCCTCACTGCTACTGACCTGGCAAGGACCACTCACACACTGAGGGCACTTGGGCTAAATGGGAGCTAAAACCCCGCAATTTTCTGAAAAATTAACATGCTTCTCACACCTATTTACCCCTTTATATGTCTGTGACACTCAGCTCAAAAAGAATAGAGCAGCTCCCCCTTGCCTCAGTGTTGAGACCGCTTGCAAAAACTCCTTAATGAGAAGGAAGATGGGTATTTTCACCTTAAATCTGGACTATCTGGTTTCTTTGGACTCAGCTGAGCACATTTCATTAAAAGACACAGGCTGGGAAAGGTCTTTAAGTCTCTGCTCCTACACTAGGGACAGGCAGTTCCCTTGAAACATGCCCTGAAGCTCCAACTTCATTCCCCACAGCAATAAATTAACACGTCTTTATAGCCAGGGCTGTGCATGGAGGAGCCTCAGACTTGGTGCTGACCCCAGCACAACTGCTGCTTCTCACCCAGGGGTGGGCTGAAAACACTGTCAGATGAGGAAACGAGTCCAAAAGTGCTTTGAGGAGAAAATCACTGAGCAAAGAAACCACAGGTTTTGGGTGGCAGCAGCTTCTTGCAATTAAGAAAAACAAGCAAAGAAACCCACATTGCCTCATTGTCCCTCACACATGAGGAGTGGTTGCAGATTAAGAGGAGCAGAGACCAGGGCAACAAAAACTTTGCATCAAAGCAGTGATTTAACACCACACAGCACATCATCCACCGTGCTCACATCACCAGATGATCCCCAGCTCCATCTGCCAGCTGAGAACAGAGAGCAGCAGCATTTTGAGCCATTATTTCCCAGGTGAAGCATTTCTCCACAGGGAGCACTCTTGCAAGCTGCAGACACGCTGTGCACGAGGGCAAAGGACGCTGTCACCTCTCCAGGCCCCAAACAAATGGCTGAGAGCTCAAATGGAAGGAGAAGCTTCAAAGCTAAAGGAGGTGGAACTAAAAAGCTGACTTATCAGGTATGAAAAGAGACATTTGGTCTGTGCCATGAGAGCCCCTGGAAAATGCTCTCCTGGTGCAGGGGGACTTGAGCTTAGGCCAGAGTTCCTTTTGAATGGAGCAGAAAGTAAGGGGAAAAAGGGAAAAAATACCCCAAAACCACCACTCTTGTGCACGTGGAAATACACCCATCACCACCACACTTCTGTAAGTCACTGACTTAGCTTCTAACCTTTTCCCCCCTACAAAGTCCCTGACCTCTGAAATCCCATAGGAAGTAATGGAAATGTCTTAAATTCTCCCCTATAAGAACAGTTTGCCCCGTGCCAAGCCCAGATTGCAAATATTTAAAGACCTCTCCGAGATACAGCCGGTTTAAGTCGCTTTATGGGACTCATTTAGAGACTGGGAATTACTTCAGTAAGTCAGGATTTCTTGGTATTCAGCTGCTGGATGTAGGAAGAAGGAGAGGAATTGCATTCATTTCAGGCACCCATTTGGGGACACGGAGGCAGAGGTCGGTCCTTGCAAGCTCCAAGGCCACTCAGATCCTGATGGATTCGGGAAGTGCAAATCAACTGGGTCACAGGGGATGGTGCCAAACCCTGCCCTGTGCCTGCTTCATGTGCAGACACTCACAGGCAGCTCAGCAGGACACACTGCAGCATCCTAAGAGCATCCAGACAGTAGATTAAATCCAGCTCAAGTAAGTTGTTCACAGAACAAATCCTTTGAAAGGTGATCCAACGCTCTGCAGGCCCCGCAGGATGTGCTGCATGACAGGATTGTTGTAAAACAGGGCTCCCAGTTTACACCAGTGCCAGGGAACGCCGTGCCAGGGGCGTTGCTGGCACAGCAATCAAAAGCACAGAGCTCTTCTTGCCCTGAGGAGCTTCTGCAGTGAGGAATTCCCAATCCAAACAAAGCAATTGTGCATCACACTGGTGCTGCTGCGGCCTCCCCCAAAGCAAGTGGGATTTAAGGTGAAGAGAACTCATCGGGATTACACCAAATTCTAGGAAAACAAAGGAATTAAGCTGGTCCTTTATCCACCCCTGCTCCAAAGGGGCTGGGCAGGGCTGTATTGCACACACGTATGTGAACATACAACAGGCACACACCATTTCTGTGCCACATTGACACACTTTGCACACAAGGGACAGTCTCCAGCACAGCAGCAGCCATTTCACAAGAGCAAACAAGGTGGGAGGAGAGCAGGTGGCTCAGTTTTGCCAGCTCCTGGCCCTCTGCCCTTGGCTCTTCTTCCCAGCTTTGCTGTCACCATCAGCAGTGCTGATTTGGCCAGGAGCAGAAGGCCACGATGAGGAGGAAAGGAAACCTTCATTTGAGTTCTCAAGCTTAGTGTTCCTGTAAAACAGTGATCTAGAACTAAGATATTCCAGGTAGAGGAAGGGATGCCTCAGCTAATGCTGCATTTCTCCTGTGCCCAGCCCTCTCTCCAGCACAGAATGCACTCCTGAAAAAGCCTCTGACAGGCTGAACTGCAAACTCATGGAATTTTCACAAAGGACTAGAACACACTGCACTGCTTTGCCAGGACTCATGTGTGCACAATGAAGGCACCCTGGAACATCCACTCTCACCTGGCTCTGTATCAAGTATTTAACCAAAGATTAAATCTAGTCCAGCCCATCATAACACTCTACAAAACCAACAATCAATTCATTGTTGAGGAGTTATTAAAGGGCCAAGAAGCACTTCCCAGAGTTAAAGAGAATGAGTGATTTGGGTATTGGATCACACTTGGCATCAGGGCAGTTCACCTCACCAAGCTGCTTCTCCCATCCTTTTCAATGTGGTTTCCTACTGGAGAGTTTTCTTCGTTGACTGTAATTTGTGTCCTTTGAAGGCCCCTGGTGCTAAACTAAAACCCTGTGTTCTTCCCTGTGGGCAGAAGAATCCAGGTTTTGAGCCATTGGGTCTTTCTGATACTAGGCTTGTTCATGTGGATCCCCTTTTGTGGAGGTAAGGAACGCAGAGGGGGTGGCTGGGAAGTCAGCCTGTGCAACCAGGAATTCCCATCCCGCCTGGAATCTGGTTCATTGATGCAAAAAACTCCCATTGTGGTTTCATAGGTCTGTGTGAAGTCGATGTTCACTTGAGTCAGTGTCTTGCAGCACAGCAGACAAGCTCCAAGGAGAAAGAGGAATAAAACAGATGAAGAGGAGCTTCAGCTCCCTCCAGGCTGTGTGCCAGTGCAGGGAAGAACAGCTCCCTGGAAAGTCAGCCTTGTTCCAGGGCTTAGAGTCGGAGCGTAAAGCACATCTCTGCCAAGATGCACCACTAAAGATTAGAGGAGGTCAGCTGCAGCCTGCAGGATCCAGTGTGCACATGGTGAATGTTCCTACGCTGCCAGAGAAATGCTTCTCCTCTCAAGTAGGGGTAGGAAGTATTAAACATACAAGTGGCTGCACTTAATGGGTCTAGAAAGTGCTTAAAAAATCCTGGAGAATAAATCACAGGTGAGGCTGTGCATACAGGTGGTGCAGGCTTGGGAACAGGCAGAATTTGTGTGGCACGAGCCTGAGCTCCAGAAACAACCCCAGAAATGGACTGAGCCATGGAAGGAGCCATGGCAGGAGCCACAGCTGGTCCCACAGCACTCCGACTCCACCACCTTGGGAGCTCACCCTGCTTTCAATGATTTACCAGGATTTCATCCTCTGGCAGTCTCAGTGAAAAGATGACACAACTGAAACCAGAGGAGAGTGCTTGACTCCCTCCCCCTCATTAAGGAATTCCAGGAGATGCTGCTGGAATCCCCTGTGTCTGGGCAGTGGGAGGAAGTTCAAGCCTTTGAACCAGCCTCCTAAACCAAGCAGGACCAGCCAGGCTGGCCAGAGAGGCAGCTGTCCCTTCAGCGGGGGACAAGCTCAGCTATGCAGCCTTTGTTGAAACGAACCCAAAAATAACAGTGAGAGCCACCTAGGGACCGGCGCTCGGCAGGGAGGCAGCCGAGCCACACCACAGACAAAGGATGGCAGGGGCTGATTTACTCCTTGCACGGACGAGGAGTCAAACTGCAGCCAGGAGAGGCTCTGGACTACTGAAATAACACCAGGTGGGTGAGTTTTGAACTGCAGCTTCTCCCTAGAAAGGCATCAGGTCGGTGAAGGAGATTTGACTCCATATTGTTATGCTGTCGTGTGGGCAAAGCATGTCCCTTGGCTTCAAAATACTCCGAGCTCTTTGGCTCAGGGCAGGGCAGTTTTTAGCTCAGGGTTTATTTAAGACCAGTGTGTACCTTGCAGTAAGTCAGGAGTAGCTACTTGGCAGAGAGCCCTCGGGTTTGCACTGACACATCCCGTGTAATCCAAATTCATCCAATCCATGGATCAAGCATTAGTCAACAGACAGCAGTTTCTTATTGAGGGCAAGACCCAACATTTATTTCATTAAAACTTTACCCATGGAGAACAAATACAACTTCTAACCAGAGCACAGGCTCCCTTATTTCTTCCACAAGTATGAGCTGAAGCTCTGCACCACCTTCTCCAGCTCTGCCTCCCCTGCCTGGCACCTCTTTGGACCTTGCAGGTCCAAAACCCTTGCAGGGTTTGTCTGGAGCTGCTAAACTGGACCAGACTCATCACCCCGAGTCCTGCCTACAGATGATCCCAGAACCTAAAAAGAACAGCCTAAGAGTCTGCCCAGAGGCATTTCTGCAGGTGCACAGTGATTAATTGGTGCACATTTCCATATCAAAAATTAATAAAATTTTTAAAAAAAGAAAAGACCTCAGCTTGCTTGAAATGCAGCATATTAACCTTTGAAACAGGCAGTCATGGATACCAGCTTCAAAAAGATTCATATCAATAGGACAAAATCCCAGAGGACAGAATCCCATTGCTGCCAGTTTTTCTGGAGCAAAAAACAAGGCATCTTTAGCTGTATTTAAGGTCATATCTTTCTATGCTATCCTACAAAGAAAACCTGAAGTGGTTCATATTTATAGACAGAACCCAAGTACTGGAGGAGGGCGAGGGGAATAAGTTGCCAAGGAGAGCAGTGGGTATGGATGGAGAAATGGAAGGCAAGGGCAGGAGTCCTGCTGCCATTGTCACAGCTAATTGCCAGGACTCTGAGAAAGGTTTGTTACTGAAATAAATAATAACTGTCTTAGCTCAGGGGGTTCTGCAGGTCCACTGAGGCTGCACATTAAAGGCACACACAGTAAATCTGTGGAGCAGGAGATGCAGCAGCAGCTCGGAGATGCTGCTCTCACCCTGCACTCAGCACAGACTGCGTCAGAAAAAGCTAATAATCATTAAGCTGCCATCTTTTATTTCTAATTATTTGTCTCCACAGCAGGGTTTCTCCAACCATCAAGCAAAAGGGAAGCAAGTCTCAAAGGAGTAACTGTTTTGAAGCGGGCTCGCAGCTGCCACGGCATGAATGGCTCTCCAAGAACAGTAGCAACCGCTCCGCGGAGCCCACGGAGCTGCGAGGGAAAGCATCTCTGTTTGGGCTGCTTTTCAATGTCGGTTTTTAGGTCAACTAAAACAGCTTTTCTTATGCAACAGAAAGCTCACTCGCTTTGGAGTTTTTGCTTTCATTTAATTAGATGGTAATTCAGAAGGCAGCACTGCTATTCTAGAGGCCACAATGAGAACTGTTTCGCTGCCTTACAAAGCAACAAAGTGAAAACACTGAGCTAAGCCGGCCCTAGAACTTGACACCCTATTGGAGTGCGATGGTCTCTGCTGAGGGGGTGGGACCAGTGAAAGAGATACCCTGCTGCCACATTTCCATAGAGGCATGGAATCGTTTAGGTTGGAAAAGCCCTCCAAGATCATCGAGTCCAATCATTCCCCCAGCACTGTCAAGGCCATCATTGACCCATGTCCCCAAGTGCCACATCCACGTGGCTTTAAATCCCTCCAGGGATGTGACTCCACCACTGCCCTGGGCAGCTGGGCCAGGGCTGGACAGCCCTTTTGGTGCAGAAAGTTTCCCAGTATCCAACTTGCCCCTGCCCTGTCCCAGCCTGAGGCCATTCCCTCTCCTCCTGTCCCTGTTCCCTGGGAGCAGAGCCTGACCCACCCCAGCTCCCCCCTCCTGTCAGGGGGTTGCAGAGAACATCCCCCCTGAGCCTCCTTTTCTCCAGACTGAGCCCCCCCAGCTGCTCCTGCTGCTCCAGCACCTCAATGTCTTTCTTGTCATGAGGGACCCAGAACTGTGCCCAGGTTTCAAGGTTTGGCCTCAGCAGTGCCCAGTGCAGGGGGACAGTCACTGTCCTGGTCCTGTGGCCACACTATGGCTGGTACAATCCATGTGCCATTGGCTTCCTTGGCCACCTGGGCTCACATTCAGCCACTGTTGGCCAAAAGGAGATGTCAAAGCAGAAAATCTCACTGAAAGGTGAAAAAGCAGATCTCATTTGTTCTTCCTCCTCGAGTTACAGGTAAACAAGAATGAAGGGGAGACCCAAGTTCACAACACAAGCTGTTCAAGGGCTCCATGAAGCAATGCCCTTCTCCAGGTGACACAGGAATTGTGGGATGGAAAGAAACAACTTCATGCACAGGTAAACTTTAAGATCACAACCCGTGGCTCCCAGCATGACCACTGCCAAGGTATGGAAAGACAGATCCCAGCCACAGCCCCTGACCAGACACAGCTCTGAACAATTTTTCAGCCATGACCTCACCTTGGATTTCTTGACAGGCTTTAAATAATGGCAACATATGTGAATCTCAGCTTGAAGGTCAAGAGCAAAACCCCCAAGCTCTTCTTGCATCTTCAGCATTTTCCTTCACGGTTTCTGCCCTGCAGCTACTCAGCTTCCCCCCATGGAAGCTGCTGCTGTGGTACTTTCAGGGCTGATGCCCAACACTTATCAGGTCAGGAGAGGAGATTCTCTCACTACACCTTGTATGCATTTTATGTTTGCCTATGAGATAAGCCAGGCTTAAAGATGGAGGGGCAATCTGAGCCTGCTGTTTGCTCTGCTGGGTGAAGGTCAGGGCTGCCCCTGAGCCAGTGAAACTGTACCACACCACCTCTATCTTTGTCATCACTAACAAGGTACCACTTGGCTTTCTGGTTCGGTGACCAAGATTAACATCAAGTATTCAGCAAACAGCAAATTTCATCTTGTATCAGGGTCAAACCCCCCCAAGGCTGTAACAAGCAGGACCACCAAAATGCAGCTCTCTCCCCTGTGTGTGGCACGTGGAAGACAACAAAAGTCCCACTGAGACTGCTCTGGGGAGAGCAAACAGGGATTGTCCAGGTTCTCAGCATTCCCCAAGGAAGAAATTCCACCTTTACCAGAGACTTGTCATGCTGCAGATGGGCCATTGTCCTGAGGGTCTGCTCAGGCACCTGTGGCTGGTGAGCTGCTCCAGACCACCCTGGCACAGCTACAGCCTCTGTGCTGGTACAGCTTTGCCTCTCACTAACCCATCCTGACCATCACCCTTGTCCTTTGCTCCACAGCCGAGCTCACAGCACCTTCCTGCACAGTTTTATTCTGCATGCAGATGACTGCTGGGGGTTTGGTGGGGCTGGAGCTCAGCACCTCTGATAAAAGCAGGTTCTCTAGTTAATTAATGATCCTGCTTTTAGAGATGTGGCTGCAAAGAGCAGCTCATTCAGATCAGGAGGCAGCAGCTCAGCTTCCAAATATGGTGCTGTGCTCACTTCTGGGTAGGAACAACAGGTTTGTGCTTGGATTTGATTCATCTCTCCTGCCCCCCCGTGAGGCATCGTATAATGATGTTGAGTTTAAGAACAAAGCAATCTGTTCCCAGCACCTTCCTCTGCTTTCCCTTCAAGTCTTTCATCTGTGACTGGCAGCACATGGAATGCTCAGGCACAGAGCAGAGCTGCTCTGAATACACTCCGTCCTTTCCACTACTAGGAGAGCAGAGGATGTTCCTGGGGAGGGAGGGTAATGTACAGGAGGATACTCTGAATTAAAAAAAAAAAAAGAAAATAAATTTAAAACTTCTGAAGTTTTCAGAGATCACAACCTCGATGCAAAGGCACCACTGAATCCAGAGAAACAGCTTCAGCAAGGGGAGACCCCTTCCTTCCCTCCACCCTGAGCACACACACCTCCTGAGAGGCTTTAACACACAAAGTGCACTCACAGATTCAGGGCAGACCCCAAACCCAAGCAGGGCAACCATCAGAATCCAGCCCACCAGGGTGATTTTTCCCCCATGCAAAGCAGGATCTCCCTGAACACAAACTGAAAACATCAGTGCCTGGTGCACTTCTCCAAACTCGACATGCATTTCCTTTCCTCTCCTGCCAGAAGGGCCTCAGGCTCCTCTCCGTGCCCTGCAGAGCCCCAAACATCTGCTGGTTTGCAAAGGGGAAGGTGGCCCAGAGCCTTCAGAGAGCCCCTTACACAACCACAGCCCTGACCTGCCACCAACAGCTGTCAGGAGGCCTCTGGGGAGGAACAGGGGCCAGTGCTTTCCACTCCCCGAAACACTTTCACTTCCATTTGCTCACTTGCTGGCACTCCATGAGCTTTTATCCCCAGGTCAGTGCTCTGCAGCCCAGGCTGGCAGGAAAAACTTCCTACTGGGGGCTTCTTCATGTTATAAAACACAGCAATTTCCAGGCCAAGTAAGTGCTTTTTGATATCCAAAACCCTCACACACACACATACACACACACGATAAATCCTGCTGTTTGATAACAGAGTTTAAGGCAGAACAAACAGGTCAGTTCATTATTTAAGTCCAAGCAACTCGATTCAGCCACTTCCACCCACTGATCTAACAAAGCAGGTACTTACCCAGCGATGAGACAGCCGGGCCAACCACGCAGGCGAGGCACCAAAATCCATCGTGGGGCAGCAGATGGAAGAGAAAGGAGAAGAGACACTGGTTAATAAGCAGTCCCGGCCAAACACAGAAATACCCCCACACCCACCAGGAGAACCCCTGGAGCCACAAAACCAAGTGCTCACACTTGTATCCACACGAGCACAGCAGCCCAGCCAACTTCAGTGCTGACTCTTCACAGAACTGAAGGTGAAACCGGCCCTGCACGTTCAGCCACTTCTCAGAAAAGTAAACACCGAGTGGGGAAGGCAAAAAAAAAACCCAAAAAACATCAGCCTGGCATTACCTAATGCTGATAATACGGCGAGCAGTGACGCAGGCGCCCCGTGCCCGCCAGTCTCCAGGGAGTACAGTGGACTCCAGTGGGTACAGACTGGTGAGCAGAGCCTCCAGTGGGTACAGACTGGTGAGCAGAGCCTCCAGTGGGTACAGACTGGTGAGCAGAGCCCCCAGAGGGTACAGACTGGTGAGCAGAGCCTCCAGTGGGTACAGACTGGTGAGCAGAGCCCCCAGAGGGTACAGGCTCCAGTGCCAGGGCACCACCGAGCTCCAGGAACAGCCGGGCCGGAGGAGCAGCGAGCTCTGAGGAGGCTCCAGGCTGGCCCCGTGAGCTTCTGTGCCCGTCCAGCCCCTCTGGCCTTACATAACTTCTCGTGCAAACTTCTGGAGGGATGGACACAGCCCAGCCCCGGCTCCACAGGGCTCCCACTGAGCCCTCTAGTGGGGCTTCAAAAACTCCACAGAACACCCAGAGACTTAATTTAATTAACGCTCTGCCAGAGGCCTCTAAACCCTAATCCTCTCAACAAAAGGATCATTAACTAAATGAAGAGATTCAAGCGAGCAGTGGTGCTCCCAGCCGCGGCAAGGCGGGCTCCACACCCCGGTGGGCACACGCCGGGACCTGAAATCCAGGGGGATCCTCAGCCACATCGAGGGTCCAGGGACCTGCCTGACACGAGTGTGCAATCAGCCACTCCTCAAGAGCCACTTTGCCACAGAAGAGAATGACAGAATCATGGAATGGCTTGGGTTGGAAGGGACCTCAAAGCTCATCTCGTGCCCACCCCAAGCCAAGGGGAGGGACACCTTCCACTAGCCCAGGTTGCTTCAACCTGTCCTTGGACACTTCCAGGGATGGAGCAGCCACAGCTTCTCTGCCCAACCTGTGCCAGGGCCTGCCCACCCTCCCAGGGAAGGATTTCTCCCCACTATCCCATCCATCCCTGCCCTCTGGCACTGGGAAGCCACTCCCCCTGTCCTGTCCCTCCATCCCTTGTCCCAAGTCCCTCTCCAGGGATGGCACCCAAAGGCAGGCACGTTCAAAGGCTCCAGGCAGGTTATGTAACTCAGCAGGTTAAATATGACGAGCCAGTCTCAAGTTTCCCCCTTGTTTTCTGACATCCCAATTCCCACATGACTATTAACTTGCCACTCATTCACCCACAAAGTGATGCAGAACTAAAAATAGAATCATTCCCCTCCAGTAAATGACTCAATAACATCTCCATCACTCCACACACACATGGAAAGATGCTGGGATTTATAAATAGCCAGTTCCCACTACATTCTAGTGAAAAAATCCCAGGGAAACAAACAGGAAACAAATCCATCCCCCGGAGATGTTTCTTTGCCGGGTTTTGCAGAAGCTGCTGGTGATACACTTGCAATTATTTTCCAAACAAAAATGCCCTAAGAATTCAACATGGAAAAGCAACACTTTGTCTCAGGCAGTGAAATGTTCAAGTCCAGCTGAAGCTGCACTGACAATCTACTTTCTAGAAGCTTTTTTTTGGGCAAAGGAGACTCAGGGGGGACCTTTTTGCTCCCTACAACTCCCTGAAAGGAGCTTTGAGACTGGGGGGGTCGGGCTCTGCTCCAGGGGACAGGGACAGGAGGAGAGGGAACAGCCTCAGGCTGGGACAGGGCAGGGGCTGGTTGGACATCAGGAGGAATTTCCTCATGGAAAGGGTGGTCAGGCACTGGAAGGGGCTGCCCAGGGAGGGTTGGAGTCCCCATCCCTGGAGGTGTCCAAGGCAGGACTGGCCGTGGCACTCAGTGCTCTGGGCTGGGGGATGAGGTGGGGAACAGGCACAGGGGGGACTCTGATCTTGGAAGGCTTTTCCAACCCCAATGACTCTGTGATTCCCATGATTCCAGGAGATGGGGTGGGATGAGCATGAGGGGCTGCTCCCTTGGCCCCCACCTCAATCCTTCCAGCAGGTCAGGGCTGTTCCCTGCACCCTGGGCTGTCCCCTGGGCTCAGCTGCAGCAGCACTGCAGTCCAACCAGCACCCCTGAGCATCAAGGGGCACCCCCAGGGGAGGGCACGGGCACAGTTCCACCAAAAGAACAGGGAAAACCCTGGAAAACTGAGGTTTAATGCAGAGATATTAAGGCAAACTTGCTCCCCTCCCCAGGCTCCTGAAGGCAGTGGAGCAGTGCTGTGCTGGCCAGGGAGGGAGGAGATAAAATATCAACTCAGGAGAGTTAATCAGCAAACACTGACACAGGAGCTCCTTCTCCTGGGATGTCAGGACAACTTGTATGTCCAACTTGTATGTCCTGCTTCTCACTGCAAGGGAAATCGGGATTTGGCACAAGGAAAGATGTCAGGAAAGGAGAATCTGTAAGAGCCGAGGGGAACTGGGGCTGATGCCTCTCCCTCCTCCAGCCAGGAGTGCCAGGAGGGCATCCAGCCCCAGCACAGCTCCTGCTCTGAGCCATCAGCATCTCCAGGTGGACAACCAGAGCACTGGCACCTGGACTCTGCAGAGGAGGAGGAGGAGTAATAATAATGATGATAATAATGATGATAATAATAATAGCAATAGTTATTTTTACTGGTATGATAAATACAAGAAGGAGGAAGAGAAGATGGAGGAGAAGAAGGAGGAGGAGGAGGAGGAGGAGAAGGAGAAGGAGAAGGAGAAGGAGAAGGAGAAGGAGAAGGAGAAGGAG
>JAWWMP010000063.1:65142-83244 GCA_035047865.1 Dendrocincla tyrannina | reverse complement strand
CACAGACTGACACCCTCACACTGACCCACAGGCTGACACCCTCACACCACTGACACCCTCACACCACTGACACCCTCACACTGACCCACAGACTGACACCCTCACACTGACCCACAGGCTGACACCCTCACACCACTGACACCCTCACACCACTGACACCCTCCCACTGACTGACAGACAGACACCCTCACACCATTGACACCCTCACAGTGTCCGACAGACTGACTCCCTCACACCACTGACACCCTCACACCACTGACAGACACCCTGACACTGATTGGCATCTTCACTCTGTCACACTCACACTGACTGGGACCCTCACTCTGCCACCCTCACTCTGCCTGACTGACACCCTAACACTGACAGACAAACTGACACCCTCACACCGACTGGCACCCTCACACTACCACCTTCACTCTGCCTGCTTGCCTGACATCCTCACACTGCTGACACTCTTGCTCTGGCACCCTCACTCTGCCTGCCTGCCTGACACCCTTACACTGCTGCTATCTCACTCAGACACCCTCACTCTGCCTGCCTGACACCCTCACACTGCTGACATCTCGCTCTGGCACCCTTGCACTGACTGACTGATACCCCCACGCACTGACTGGCACCCTCACACCCACTGACAGCCTCACTCTGACACCCTCACACCGACTGGCACCCTCACGCTGACTGACTGACGCTGTCACACCAACTGACTGCCCCCCTCAGGCTGCTGACACCCTGGCACTGACTGGAACCCTCACTTTGACACCCTCACACTGCTGACACTCTGACACCCTCACACCAGCTGGCTGACAGACACTCACTCTGACTGACTGACACCCTCGCACCACTGACACCCCCAAACTCACGGCCCCTCTCCCACTCAGACACGTGTGTAAACTCCCACACTGAGTGGTCCTCCCCTCACACACACTCCTGTGCACGCTGACACACTCACACAGGCAGACACACACTTACAGACACAAACCCCAGCCCGACAGGCACGTTTGTGAGCCGTGACACCCTCACAGACACAGTTCACACACAGACACACCCCTAGACCCTCAACTAGACCCTCGTTGCCTGCCCACAGCCAGGTCACAGCCACACTCGTGGCATTTCACCGGTGTCACTGGTGGGCAGGCACTGACAGGTCTCACACTGCCATGCTTTAAGGGGCACTTACACTTACACTTGTAGGTATTCATATATTTGTGTTATCCCTCACAACCTGCCTCCCCACACTCACACCTGTGGGTGCACTCATGCCCTCATAGGGATTCTCCTACGTGCACACACACTCACAGACACTTCCACGCCCTGGTATTTCCCTCATTCCTGCCTCTGTGTGCACCTGGCAGGACCTGTGTGGGGTCACGACTTCCTTGGCCCCTGTTCCTTGCACACACATCCTCTTGCAGCCCCTTTCTTGCAGCTCCCACCAGCACACTCCTGCTTGCACACACACTTGTGTCCCTCATCTCTCTTGTGTGTGTGTACACACTTAGGATCCCACTGGGTGCTTCTCCCCCACACACACTCAGCACATCCAGTTTGCCATGGCATTGCACACTCACACTGACACATCAGAGAGCCCTCCACTGCCTCTGCCCATGAAAGCAGACCCCATGGAACCTACTCACTCTTCCCCACACAGAGGGCTGTCTGCCACCTTTCCACCATAAACCCATGTTTTATCATCACCCCTCTCACAGGCAGGATTCTCTCTGAATCACACACAGCCATACCCAAGCAACCTGCTGCCTTTGCAAATCCAGATTTCCTGCACAGGCCCCCCCCAGGGTCACCCTGCGTGGCACAGAGTGGTGCTGCCTCCTGCTCCTGGCACGTGTGAGGGAGTCAGCTGTGCTTCACACTCACCCCCACGGGGCATCTGCTGCCTTTGACAGTGAGAGTGCAGCGTGGCCACCCACCCTCACACCCTGCACCTTCTGTCACCTGGTACCTGACAGACACACAAATGTGCCCAAGGGCTGGCAGTTACCACAAGGCCACCTGTTTTACTCACAGAGGTGTGTAGACTTATATACATGGAGCTGTATATATTTCCTATCTATATTTTCCAGCTCTGTGTTACACACAGTGCTCCCCAGTTTGGTTAGTTCCCTCCTCCACTTTCACTTACACAGAGAAGTGTCCTGTTCCCTCAGGCCCTTCATCATGCATCTGATCCAAATGGCAGCACTGTCTCATGCTCACCAGTCCTCTACACCACACAGACACTGCTCACTGCCACTGCTTCCCCCACAGTGCCCTGCCCAGTGCCACCCTCCCCTGTGCCACCCCACGGTCAGTGCTCCCGCGGGCAGGACAGAGCAATCCCAGGGCTCCCCCCGAGTGCTGCCCTGCTATCTCCGGGGTTGTGCGAGGCACACACGGCTCTGCAGCCCCTGCCCCAGCTCCAGGGGGGCCGTGTCACCTGCCTCATGCCACCCAGGGCTGTGCCACACCTGTGTACCCACAGCGCTGGCCCAGAGAAGGAGCCCAGCACCTCCTTCTGCCCCCGCTCCCTGTAGCGAACGCTCAGTTTGTTGCTGTATGTTTCTGAGTGGCTTTTGTCCTTCTGTGAAGCTCCCTGTTCTCTGAAATTCATGCTGTCTCTTGGGTTCCACTTTGCAGACTGTTGAGCCTGGTTCATGCATGCCTGCTGGTTTTGAGTGGCATCGACCCTCTTAAATGAGTCTTCTTTTTGAAGTGTAAGGGTAAAATCCTTCTCAATAATGTTTTAACTGCTTAGGGGGACATTGACACATATTCTCTTGTTTGTAAATGCTCTGATCTAACTTTTTTTTTTTCTTTTGCTTTTATAGCTGGAGCCGTATATGGATGAAAACTTTGTTTCAAGAGCCTTTGCCACCATGGGAGAGCTTGTACTGAGTGTAAAAATCATTCGAAACAGGTTGACAGGGTAACTCTTTATGTTTGTTCTCCCAGTGCATTTGGATTGAAGCCTCACCGTGGTCCTTCCATGTCAGGGTGATTTTCCCTTGGAGCTTTTCACCATTGCTGCCACCAGTATGGGAATATTGATGAGAGCAATGGAGAGGGCACTGCTGGCTCTTCAGCCTCCCCTCAACAAACAAGGTTTGGCCTTCATCCTGAAGTGCTCCAGCAGTTGGAGGAGTGTGTGTATCCCATGCCATCCTCTGGGAATTGCACTCCCAGCTGAAGGCTGTGGTGACTGGTCTGTAGAGCAGCTCTGTGGTGCTGGCAGAGGTGGGAAGTCTGACTTGGAGCAATATGAGAACCTTTTGAGTTCAGTTGGGGTAAAATGAGTGACTGTATGCAGAATAAAGTAGTTTCATTCTAATTCATTATTCTTTTAAGTGTTGTAACTTCAGTTTGCAGTTTGTTTAAACTTGGGTGGGAAAATTGATGGTCAGTGAACATAGAAAGTAAAACTGAGCAAAACCGTTTTGTGTGTGCTTATGTTGACATGGCTTATGGTAAGTAGGGGCTATCCCTCTCCTTGAGATCCAGGATTTCTACCTTCTTTTTGTAGCTGATGTTTATACTTTAGAAAGAAACTGTTCTAAGTATTGCAACGAGAGCAAATGTCCTACCAGTTACCTAAAATACAAAATTCCTCCTCAGGTGTGTTTTAAATGTATAACCTTTCTCTCTTCTCTCCTGTGTTGTATGTTCAGAATTCCAGCAGGCTATTGCTTTGTAGAATTTGCAGATCTAGCTACTGCAGAGAAATGTTTACACAAAATCAATGGGAAGCCACTTCCTGGTGCTACACCGGTGAGTCAGGGGGATCAACCAAAACTGGGAAGGCACAGATAGAGAATCTGCGTCTTAAACAATTACAGACAAATTTAATAGTTGGCAAAGTGGGATTCTTCTTTCTTTAAAGTTATGAACATAAAAGTGTTAATGCTCTTGCTCTGAAAATTGTTGAGAAAAATCACTGATTTCTGTGTGAATGTCTGGGTAAAATCCAGGGGGAGAAATCTTTTGGAGTGTGGTTTTTGAGTTCTGAGCCTTTCTGCTATTGCCAAGTTGGATTAATGAGAAATCAGAGAAGAACAAGGAAAAAATTAGATTGATTGTAGAGTAGACCTGCCACAGTCCTTCCATCTCTCTCCATTTGTAGATTGATGGAGTCTTAGAATGGTTTGGATTGGAAGGGACACTAAAGCCCATCTCATTCCACCTCCTGCCATGAGCAAGGACACCTTCCACTAGACCAGGTTGCTCCAAGCCCTGTCCAACGTGGCCTTGAACACTTCCAGGGATGGGGCAACCTGAGAGTTTATTATGTGTGTGTTGTTTCATATGTACAAGATGAACTTGCAAGTTCACTCTGAGTTTTGGATAACTTTGATTTGCAAGAGAAATGTGACTTTTAAGCCTTGCATTGTTCTTGGCCCTTAGCAAACAAAAGTTATTCAAACCTCTTTACAGTGGAGAAGGAGCCAGAGCACTGGATAACTGCAGTACCTAACTAATATCTCCTGTACATGAAAGCTGGGGAGTTGAGAAGAAGAGGAGGAAGAGTCACAGAGTCTAATTTTAGGATGTTGACTCAAATGCGTGATAGATTAAAATGGGATGGCTGACACAGCTGTCTGTTGTACCCACAGGAGTTGGCTGCAGTAGCTGGGATGACTGGTTCATAAAGCAGCTCTAGAATCACCTCACTTATGGTGTGATACTACAATTTCAGTGTAGTTAATACCCACAGGAGGAAAGTGGGAAGTCCAGGTTGAGCTGTTTGGTCAGCGTTCCTCAGAGGGTGACGTGCCCTGTTAAAAGGAGTCAGTGAGAGGCCTGGAGGTATCTGTTTCGTGTGTTTGCCCGTGATTAAGGCAAGCTGATCGTCCTGGATGCCTTCTGTAGTCACTGGAGAGACAAAGAGAGCAGCTCCTGCAAGGAGTGACATGATAGTGGAAGTTTGTTTTTGGGAATACCAGTCTTTCTCCACAGTTTCGTGGTGCTGTGTAGGGAGTGGTTTGCATAACACACAGAGAGAATTACAGATGTCAGGCAGAGATCCAGTGCAGCCCAAAACACTGCACTCAGCAGGCAATGCCTGGCTCATCCCTCGCATTTAGAGACTTTTGTTTACAGAAAACTGAGCGTGGCTCATGCTTTTATTTATTTTTAAATACTGAACTAGCCAGAGGAATAACAGAGATTATTAATGTGGTGCTGGTGCTGCCTCTTTTCCAGAATTGGTGTCCCTGGTTCCCATCTGAGGTGGAACCACTCTCAGGTGTCTCGTTGATTTTAAACCCAGAATTTTAGCAGTGACGAGTGAGATCCAAAGGAAAAAGATGGAAGTGCTTCAAATTGGAATGTAAATTTTGTGTTAGCTTGTGCATGATGCACAAAAAGTTGTGTAGCTCTGTGGCCCAGTGAATGCAAGGAACAGCATTATAGCCTAGAGTGAAGTCTGGGCTCTATTTCCCCAGAATTATTTGCTCTGTCTTTGGGGGAAGGAAATCCATCATACAAGGTCCAGGAGCACCATGGGCTCTGCTGTAGTGAACTGAACAAATGCCCTGATGTCTAGGGAATTTCTGCTCCTGGTCTGAAATCCTGATTTCTGCTCCTGAGATCAGCCCCTGGTCCCTAGGGCTGATCCAAAGATCAGCTGCTCCTTAGTTCTTGGTCTAAGCTCACTTGTGAGTTGGGCACAGGTTGTTGAAGCCTGGTAGGAATGGGACAGGGACTTCCAGATGTGCTAGTGGGCACAAATCTGGGCTACTGGGAAATTTGTTTTAAAAATAAAATCAGATGCAAAATTTAGGGAGGCCTCCAGAGTCCAGTGACAGGTAATTTTTTCCAAAAAACCTTAATTTTGAATCTTACTAACTGAGCACATCATCCAGAGCAAAGTACTTAGCCATGTGTCCAGATTGGGATTGATTTTTCAGCGTAGTGGATTCTGGTCTGCCAGTGTTTGTGTTAACTCACAGATGTCCAAGAGCTCTGCTGTCATTTCATTTTAAGACCTTAAAATCAGAAGTAATTTAATATTTGTTATTAGTACCTCTGTTTAGGTTCTGATTTTCATTATCATAGCTCTACTGACATAAATAAAAACATCCTTGTTACCTTAACTGGCTGGTCTGACAGCACTGGACACCTCAGAGCATTAAAAAAGCTGTATAAAATCAGCTTATTGTCTTTTTTCCTGCTTGTGTGAATTCACATGACCACATTTCAATGCCCGGGTTCCTTTTTGCCTTGTTGCAGGCGAAGAGATTTAAGTTGAATTATGCAACGTATGGAAAACAGCCTGATAACAGGTAAGTGCTCAATATTTAAATCCTCCTTTTGCCTGCTTAATGCCTCTTTATCAAGGGCCTTGCAAAGAGTATTCAAAACATGTAAACCCATGAGTTCCTCCCTGCCATTGCAGAGGGAGGAGAGCTCAGGCTGCCAGTTCTGTGCTTTGCCTTGTGTGTGGCACAGCAGATAGGGTATTCAAACTTGGTAGCATCAAAATATCTACTTAATATATTATAATCTGGGATCTGTATATTGAAAATAGCAAATCTGCAAATGAGACATCAGTGGTTTCTTGCCATGTTAGAAATGCAGAGTTACCCTCTAAGAAATAAGCAATTATCTTTAAATTAAAAGCAGTGTTGAGTAGGTTGGTTGTGCTGCTTGAATTAACTTGAAAAAGCAATATCAATACAAATTTTAATTTAGCAGCCTAACTGGTGACACTTAAAAGTCTCCATTAAATGGTCTTTTAATATCAATTTTCTCCACAGTCAAATATTTAGGCTAAATGGTAACTGTCACTCAGCACATCTCTTTCTTTTTTTGTCTGATTGTACTTAAGAAGCTCTCTTTTTGATCTCTTTAGTCCAGAATATTCCCTTTTTGTGGGAGACCTGACTCCTGATGTGGATGATGGGATGTTGTATGAGTTTTTTGTTAAAGTTTATCCATCATGTAGAGGTGGAAAAGTTGTTTTGGACCAGGCAGGAGTATCCAAGTAAGTCAACTTTAATTCTTCTTTTTTTCTTTCACTGCAGATGCAGCACCAGAAAAGATAAAATGCAGCAAGGGGGAAAAATAACAGTCTTATCACCTTAGATTTTAGTAATCTTAAGATACAATGTTCTTGGCCATTCAGTCTGCAGTTCCCTTGGGTTTTGTTAGTCCCCACGGGGGTATTATCCCTGCTCTGTCACTGTGAGGCCCTTTGTGTGTTACTGTACTGCTTAAAATGCTCAAAAATGTCTTAAGTAATCTGGAAACACTCTCCTCCTGAATTCTGGTGGAATTGTGCTATTTAGGCTATTCCTGTGAGAGCTTGAGAGGGTTTTTATTTACAGCAAGGTAGGGCACACAAAGCTGTGCTTCACTGTCAGGTTCTCAGTAGTCCCCTTGTTTGTCTTTACTGGAAATGCCTTGCCAAAAACAAGATACCAGAAAGTTGAGATTTCTTAATGAAAATGAAACATTTTCCAAATTTCTAAATTGAAATTTAATTTTCTAAATTAAACTCTGTTTTCCTCGAGGAGGGAGCAGTTGGTGAGAACCCTTGTCTTCAAAGCAGACCATGGCTTCAGTGAATGTTCTGATATAGTACCTGTTGGAATGTTGGGATGTAGATGCCCCCACTTTCCCACTTTTTCTCAATCTTACATGTGTTGCTTTGAAGGACTCTCTGGAGGTTTGTGGTCCAGCTCCAGGCAGAACCAACACTAGATCAGGTCAGCCATGAACTGAGTAGCCTGGGAAACCTCCCAGGATGGAGACAATTCAACCTGCCTGGGCTGCCTGTTCCAGTCATGAAGTTCCTCTTCATGAGCTCCTCTTGCAGAGCTGCTCAGTCACTCTGGCTGCTGGGCACTTGTGCTGTCACTGCCACCTCCCCTGGGACTGGCCCTGCTGGGGTGGGCTCCTGGTGCCTCCTCCTCCTCCTCCTCCTCCTCCTCAGAGGTGTAAACCCCACAGTTCCTGTTTTGCTGTACCTGCTTCAGTCTCTGCCTACAGAACAGGTGCTGGGCCATGAGTTGGGCTTTGGGAACTGTTCCTAAGTGCAGACCTCAAGGAAAGGACATCTGTGGTATCTTGGGAAGTGGGAAAGGAGCAGAGACTGGGAAGAGCAGAGCTGTCTCCCCTGGCAGTGCCAGCGTGTTGCTGCCAGGGGCTTTGTTGGGACTTGTGCAGTTACTCAAAGCTGAGGCAACTGCAAGTGTCAGGGTGATGTGAGAGAGGAGCTTTGGGCTTGTGGACGTGCCCAGTGAAGGCTTGGCCCTTGCAGCCAGGGCTGGTGGATCAGGAAGGCCTCCTCCCAGCAGGAGAGGAGCTTGGAGCCTGGGGCTGTGCTGCTGAGCCTGCTTCTCTGCTTCCTGCTGAGGGTGCAGATGTGGGGGCTTCTCCAAACTGCAGGGCCAGGGAGGTCCTGGCCACGAAGAAATGATTTCTTGGTGGGTTTTCTTCTGTACCAAAATCTGGTTTAGCCAGTGGTGTGGAAAAGGTAAATTTCTGGAGGAGCTGGAAGAATTACTGTCTCCCTTGCTGCATCCACCATCAATTCCTGTATCCTACATCCAACTCTTTGTCTCTGTTTTGGAACTGCCCATCTTCCCTTTTTCTCTCACACATCTGGTCCCATCCAAAAAGGCTGTAGGGGCTTTGTGGCAGCTTAGAAACTTGGGTCTGTGTGTGGACACCTTAAACTGACTTAAAAGTTGACTTGCACTGGTTAATCTGCCACAGTCCTTTGGCAGAGGGCAAGTTAAACAGAATGTGGGCCCATGTAGAGTTTTGCTGGTGCTTAATAATCCAGTTTGTGTGTGGATAAGCTTGATCTTTGATCTGGTATTTTTATGAGGAGGACACATCCATACCTGTGTATTTGTATAAAAATAAGATATTTGGACTTGTGTGTGGAGCTTGCTGTGCAAGACACTCCATTCTTTGGGGCATAGACCCCTCTGGAATAGCTTCCAGTGGGGACCTCCCAAGAGGAGTAGGTGATGGTGCTTTCCAAATAACACATCCCTTAGTGTTTAGGAGTTCCCACAGAATAGATAATGCATTGTACATTTACACCCTTGCTTACGGCTCGTTCTTTTCCCCAGCTAGACAAGCCCTTCCCTCCCAAACTCCTTCCTTCACTTAGATGGATTCTCCTACCCTCCCACACCTTTGTCTTTGATCTTTCTGCTGCGTGAGGCAGCCCATCCCATGCCCATCCTGGCACTGCCCTCCTGGGTGCTGTTGCATCGCTGCTGACTCACTGCAGCACCAGAATCCCACGCAAAGGACCCGTGGGGTTGTAGGGCTTGGTGTTCCCAGAGCTGCCACACCACCCTGAAGGGTTGTCGTCCAGGTTGTTGTCGTGGCTGTGCTGTGCCTGTCCCAGCTGTGCTCTCAGAGCAGGGTTTGGCTACTTGAGGTGGTTTTAAGACCCACTGTTGGGAATGCTGTTGTTGGGAATGGCAGAAAGCCTGTTTGAATGTATTCCTGTTGGAAAGTGTATCTCATTGATCCTAGGGAAAATCAGTGTTTGCCTTCAAAGTGGGGCAGTTTGGGATAAAAGCAGTGTCTGTGTCTTGCCAATCCTGTGCTGACTTGCAACTCTTGAGATTATCAGTATCCTCCCAGCAGAGATTTGGGGCTTTACCACTGTCTATTCACACATTTCAACATGGCTTGTGTCAACTCCCTTCCAACTCCCCACAATCCACTGGCACAAGAGCTGCTTTATATTTGTCAAGTCCTTTAAAGCATCACTGGAGCTTGGACCTGTGGCTTGAGGCATTTTGGAAAAGCAACTGGGAGGTGGAATGGTTTCATCTCTCCCAAAAGCAGGGCTGTGTTTCATTCTCCCTGTTTCCCAGACCCCATTCAAACTTCACCCTAAATAACCTTTAAAACATGGCATGGCTTCTTGTTTTTGGGCTGGTTTTATGTGGGTTATTCTGTGTCTCTGCAGAGGTTACGGGTTTGTGAAGTTCACAGATGAGCTGGAGCAGAAGAGAGCACTGACAGAGTGTCAGGGAGCTGTGGGGTTGGGCTCTAAACCTGTACGATTGAGTGTGGCTATACCAAAAGCGTGAGTATAAGAGCAGCCAGACGTTCACTTGGAGGCATCACATCTATTTTGAAATGTCTTTCAGTGGTTTGGGTACATTTCCTGGATGTTTCCATCACAAAGTGAAGGAATTCCCCTCAATATGGGGAGCATCAGAATGCCCAGGAATTCAGAGAAATGATAACATTAGCTCAAGACTAAGATTTTACAATGTTTGTAATTATATACATTATAAGATCCACACACATGTACCCCCACTGTAGTTAAATATGTTTGTTTTTAAAGTGTATGTTCCTTTGCATTAAATTGACATAGCCTAAATCTGCTTATTGATGTCTGGATAGCAAAGCTCAATTACCTTGCTAATTCTAATATGATGTCTACTAAATATAAGTCTTTTGGGGCAGGGATTAACTTTTTTTTCTGTGTTTGTTCAGAACCTGATACAATGAGATCCTGGTCTGACTTGGGGCTCGTAGCACTAGGGTAATACGAATCATAGTAATTGCTCCCTATTTGAATAATATTTAGATTTTCAGTGACCTCAGAAGTCTTGGGGGGAAAAGGAAGAGAAAAGCAGAAAAAAGGGGTGTGTTGTGGTGAGAAGATTGATGTTTCCTTCTTTCTACTTCTCACTGATTTCATCACTAGACATAGCTGTATGTGTGACATATTTTCATTTTCAAACAATATTTGTCATCTCATTTCAAATCTTGATAGTCAGGTGGGATTCCAAGTTCCCTGGGAATGCTGCCACTTTATGGCAAGGAGTGGGAATTTTAGTCAGCTCACAGGGCACTTAAGTTTATTTTTTGATTACTTGTGGTTCTTTTTATTTCGTGAACTCTTCCTACTCTGTGCATTGGAGACCACCCAGTTCAGTGAGAAAGGGGACAAGTCATTGCTTAGGTTTCTGTATGAGAGTGGCAGAAGGAAGAGGGTTTTGTCCATTCTTATTTAAGAAAAATCCATTTTTTTGCAAGTCTTTAACTCTTCATGTAAAGCAAGACTCAGTACCTTGTCTCAGGAAGCTGCAGATTGCTTAACTTCATCCTATGTATTAGAAGACAAAAAAAAGGGGCCCAAGAATCTGGGTTGTGGTTCAGGATTGTTCTAAACTGAGGCTCAAAGTCCTGAACTCTTCCCTTCCCAAAGCCAGGAAGTGACACCAAATTAACTGGTACAGAATGAAAGCAATGTTTATTAATGAAGAGGAAGATGAATACAGGAAAGGGCATTAAATTTAAACCACTTCTTTATGCAAATGTATTCAAATGATAAATACTGCTGCACTAAATAGTGACTGTATTTTAAAGACTCAAATTTGCATGTTAGACTAAGCCTTGTCTATGTACCAGATTGTATCTTAAGCTCTTTCACTACTTTTTTCATACTTGTTCTGCACTATTTGCAACTTACTCCTGCTTTGTTTTTTTGAAGTAACCGTGTGAAAGCAATGGAGTACAATCAGATGTACAACTACAATTACAACCAGTATTACCAACAGTATCACAGCTACTACGCCCAGTGGGGGTACGACCAGAACACGGGCAGTTACAGCTACAGTTACCCCCAGTATGGCTACACACAGAGCACCATGCAGGTAGGGCAGCACAGAAACACCCCACAGCTTGGGAATGGGGCTGGGGATGTTCTGGATTCAAGCCCTAAGAATCACAGAACGTTCTGAGTTGGGAGGGACCCACAAGGATCATCCAGCCCAACCCCTGGCCCTGCACAGACACCCCAACAATCCCCCCCTGTGCCCCAGAGCATCCTCCAACCCCTCCTGCAGCTCTGGCAGCCTTGGGGCCGTGCCCACTGCCCTGGGCAGCCTGGGCAGTGCCCACCACCCTCTGGGGGAAGAAGAACCTTTGGCTGAGATCCCCCCTGAGCCTGCCCTGACCCAGCTCCAGCCATTCCCTGGGGGCTGTCCCTGCTCACAGGGAGCAGAGATTGGAGCTGCCCCTCAGGAGGAGCTGCAGCCCCCAATGAGCTCTGTTTATCTTCCATCTCCTCCAGGCTGAACAGACCAAGTGACCTTAGTATAGACCCCTTAATTATGAGGTCTTAATATAGCTACTATATAATATTTAGTAGAACCTGGTGTGTCCTGTTGTCTCATGTGGGGTAAAATTTTACCCCTTACGCTGAAGCAAGAAAGGTCTGGAGGACACAAGAAGTCTCTTAACACAGTTGTCAGGGTAGAAGGGTTCTCTTGGTCCAGGCAGTGCTCAGACAGCCTTCTGGGATCCTTCCTAAGGCTTGCTTTGAAGGATAGAACACATCAGAACAGTCACCCCACTTCACCCCAGGAATCACAAGAACTGCTGCCTCTGTCAGAGGCTCAGTGTGGGATCTGCCCCAAGGAGTGTTGGGAGTGGAACACAGGCTTATGTGTGAAGAATTCTGTTGTAATCACTCTGGTATAAAAGTCAGTCTCTGACAGTACTAATTAACAGGTGATGCTTGTAAAAGAAAAGGTAATTATCTGCTGTCCTAAGGGGTTTGTTTCTCCTTGCAGACATATGAAGAAGTTGGGGAGGATGCATTGGAAGGTACGTTTCTCAAATTCTATGACTGAAGTTGTCTGTTCTGCACTGATCAGAGACAGACCCTCTCAAATTGGCCCTGATTGCAACGTGTGACATCCCTTTATCTTTGTGTAAATCTGGGAATTGTGCCTTTCCCCCCTGTAGATCCCACGCCTCAGCTGGACGTCCACGAAGCAAACAAGCAGTTCATGGAGCAGAGTGAAGAGCTCTACGATGCCTTGATGGACTGTCACTGGCAGCCTTTGGACACTGTCTCCTCAGAGATCCCAGCTGTGTTATAGCCCCGTTGCTGAGGCACTGTGTGTGTGGAATATCCCACCAGTGCTCTCTGGACTGTTCCTCTGCCCCTGGATCCTGCAGGAATCAGGGGTGGCCCCTTCCCCACCCAGGCCTGGCACTCGCAGTGCAGGAGGACTGTGGCCCTTTCCCTGTACACAGCGAGGGTCGTAGGAGCATCACGGTAACCTTTCTTCATGGTGAAAATTAGAACTGCAACAGTTTTATTCCTTTTTGTCCTGAAATGAACTCTTGATACTTGTTGGGAATTGTAATTTATGAACTTTCGACGAGGTGGCACAGGGGAGAGACTCGACTCCATCCTACAATAAAAAAATTGGTCTTTTAAGTAAAATTACCCTTTGCATTTTGGTTCCTGCCCATTTTGGTTCCTGCCCATCTTTCAGTTTTGCTGCCCATTCAACTGTCTTCTGCCATTTGACCCAACGCTCATGAATGTGTTACTTTTGGAAAAGATCATTGTTGGATACCACTAAAATGTCTCAAAAGCTTTCTGGTGACTGGGTGAGGTTGCTGTAACTCAAGCATGGGGTGAAAACTTATGTTCTGGTTAGCCTAAGCTGTGATCTTGAGCTAGAAAGTTTGGTGTTTTTAAGCAGTCTACCAGAAGAGCACTTTAGAGAGCAAAAACAGAAAAGAGTGTTATAGAACTACATACCAATGCCTTTTACCTGGTGATCTCTTGCATACCTGACTTGCTTCTCCACCTGTGTATGAGGAAATAATTCCCCATCAACCAAGCAGTTTAAAAACACTTCTACCAGCAACCATATTTAAATGTTATTTTGTGTATCATGCCTTTATTTTTTTATCATGGATACACCTTGATGGTCTCATTAAGATGTGGAGATTTCATAGTGTCTTCCACCGTCCTGTCAGAGGGAAACTGAAGATCTTGCAGCAAAAACGGGTCAGAGCAATCTCACTGATATATTGTGCAACAAATTGTTGTGAACCTGGAGAGCAGTTTTCTGCTGGATGTTGTATAAGCTGGATGGACAAGCAATATAAATAAGCTGGTATTATGTTGCATTAGAGGTGAAAGTGAAAATAATAGCACTTATGTACATGTTATAAGCCCTTTTCAGGCTTTTGTGCCTTAAACTCCTGGAGAAATAGGAACAGAGAAACTACCTGTAATAAATGTCTATCCAAGGAACAGTTTGGTAACTGAAATTGCCACTGCCGAGCGTTTCGTTGCCTCCCTGCCCATGTTGATGCAGAGATTTGCCACAGAATTGAAATACTTTGATAAAGCTACTTCTACTACACCTTTGTTTGTGTCCATAATTATGATCTATTTGTTACTCTGTGGTTTTTTTCTTAACAACTGCAAGTGGGAATGTGAGGGACTGGAGTCAGGTTCTCCCTGAACGAGTGGAGCTGCAGGACTGTGGGACTCCTGCGTTCTCATCTGCTGGGAATTCTTCCTCCTGCTGTGCCCCTGACTGTGGTGCTGGCAGTGTCCTCACCTCCAGATCCTCTGAATTTAAGGAAAGGAATGTTCCCTGTGTGTTCTGCGAGTTTCAGAGGCAGCAGGAGTGGAAGAGAGCAGAACTTTTTTACCTTCTGATGCAGCTGCTGAGCTCAGAGCAGCCCCTCTGCCTGGGAAGTTCAGTAGAATGGCATTCCAGAGGTGATGTGAAGAAGGGGGTTTATGTCCTGCTGTTAAACACTTCCTGGATTATTCTGTTACTGTGCTGCCCTGTGTGCCCTTCCTTCTCCTCTTTTGGAGCTGGCTTTCCCCATCCCCCTAAATTTTAGCTTTTTAATGCACCCATCTCAGTTTGCTCCAGGAGGTGACCTGAAGACACCCTTATTTATCAATATAAATTTCCTCTTCTCTTTTCAGCTGCCCAGCACTGCTGTCCTGGGGAGCATCTCCTAATGCCTGGATAAACCCTCTCCATCCAAGCCTGTCCCTAAAGGAGACAGGAGCATGTTTATCACCTCACACAGACAACAACCCTGTGGGAAAATCCTTTTGCTCTCTGCTTTTTTTTCTATAGTGGGAAGAAAAATGCTAAGTATTGGTCCAACCCATCCTAATCCCTAATTCCTGGGAGAGCTGGGCACATACAGACCCTCAGGAGGAGCAATTTGGGAGCACAGGGATGACCTGCTGACGCCTGTTTACTGGTGCTGCAGAGCTTAAAATAGCTCCTGCCTTTCCTTTTAAGAGGGGTTGATGTGAGGCTCAGGGCCACATTCCCTGGAGGTGTGAGCCAGCCTTTTGGGGTCGTTTGGGAGACTCTCAGCCAAGGCTCCTGTGGAGCTGTTAAATCTGTGTGGTTTTTTTGCCTGTGTATCACTTACTCACCTTAATGTTCATTTTCAGCTCCTGGCTGTTTGTGCAGTGTCTGAAGAACAGAAGAGGCTTTTATGTGGAGCTACAAAACAACCATCACCTGGAATTTGTAGGGTTTGTACTTTGGAGTCCAAGTCAAACAGAGTGTGGGATTTTGTTTCTCCTGGATGGCTACAGAGGGAAAGCCTGGATTAATTACCATTTAGTGTCACACAGGATGAAAGACAAGGACTCCGTGTAGTAAGGTAAATCCTGCTTTTATCTCTGTGTGCTAAAGGCAAGAAATCCCAGGCAGGTGATATCACAGCTCCCTGGGATTATGTAATCCCTGAAAATTGCATCCAAATCTGCCACTGAGAGTATGAAGCACTCTGCCTTTCAGCAGGCAGGGTTTGTAGCAATTACCAGAACAACTCGAACATCCTTGTCCAAGATGAGATAATCCAATTTAGATTAAAGTGCAGGGACTCAGATTCCCATTTGAGTTGCACAGATTGGGAGAAGTTCAGCAGAGCAGGAGGGCCGTGGGAGTGCTTGGACTTCCCAAAGGGTGAGCTCTGAGGTTGTGGGGTGGCATGTTGCCATTAGCCTGTGTTTAATTAAAAGCCTGGGGTGGCCTGGGAGAGATCCTGAGCCACTTCCAAAGGGATGAGGGCTCTGGAAGCATTTCCTCAGCAAATGTAGGGCTGGCTGAGGGGGCTCACAGGGGCTGACGATGATGATTTCTTTTCCATGTGAGTCTGACTAGACAAAATTCCTGCTGCTTGGATCAGTTTCAGGAGATGGGTTCATATCCTGCACACTGAGACCTACCCAACACCCTCAGGAATTTCTCTGAATCCCTTTTGAGGAACAGAGATAAACATTTGACTCTGATCTTTCCGTGCTGGGTTTCTCATTACTGCCTTGTTAATCCCCAGCTTCTGCTAAACAAAGATCTGAGAGGAATTTTTACCTTCCAGCCTCGCTATCTCCCAGTGCATCTTGTAAATCCTACTGGATACACCAGTTTCTGGATTTAACTTGGGATTTGCTTAGACATGAAGTTAATCAGTGGCAGGATAGGGTATGAATTTGAAATGCAATAGCAGAAACTGCTAGAGCTGGTTCAGGAAATGTCACTGACAGAGCTCACTTTCCCTTTTTGCCTGGTAGAAAATTCCTTTTCCCCTTCCTTAGCAGTTATTTCCAGGCAAAATGGTTTTTCCAAGGGCAGATCCTTTTTGTAGGAAGGGTTTTGGGGTCCTTCTTGGCACACACTCTATTTTCTCGTGCACAGGGTGGGATTGTTGGGGTGCAGAGCCAGGAGTTGGACTCTGATCCTTGTGGGTCCCTCCCAACCCAATATTCCATGATTCTGTGATCACAATATCACCCTGCTGCTGCTGTGAAATTTCCAGGGAAAAAGCAGTGATGGATAACACAATTAAGGGGACAGAGGTTGAGAGCTGGTCATGGCCAGGGCTTGGCTTGTCCCCTGAGCTTGTCCCAGGGAGCCACAGGCACAACAACCCCCCTGGGTCACGAATTCTCACCTGCTTATTCTCACCTGCTTTTCCTCCCTGGTGGTTCTCACAGAGCACATCCCTGTGCATTGCCTGCTCCCACCTGTCAGGTGATGGGAATTGCAGCCTCTTCCAGCGTTTTCTCCCTGTCCTGTGCTGTGGAAGAGGCTGGTGAGAGGTTCCCGAGGGGTTTCCTCAGGGATTCACTGATCAGGGACACGCAGTGGGATTTTCCCTGCTCCTCTTGGATCTCCATCCCTGTTCCTGTGATGGGCTGAGGTCTGCTGAGCATCCAGTGCTTTTCACTGTTGCACTTTGGGGATTCTCCCAGTTCAGCCTCTTCCCAAACGATGCTTAGCAAGGTCTGAATTTTTGGGGAAGGTTGGGGTTGGGTTTTTTTCTTTCCTACAGTGATCTCCCAGTTGGTGCCCTGCCCTAGGACTTGACAGGGAGATTTTTAGGTTCCTTTTGCAAGAGGGGCTGTGCCAAGGAGACTCCAGGGAATGCCTCGTGACTTGGCAGAGCAGCTGGGAGATCCAGGGAGGAGCAGGATGGGAACAGCTGCTGGTCCCCTGTCCCTGCCAGCTCTCACAAGGGTTTGGGGCTCATTTCCAGACTTGGCCTTAAGTAGGGGCCAGGTTTATTTTGTTGCTGATTTGACATGTTTAGGGGGAGTTACCAGCTGGAAAGGGCCATTCCTGAGCACTGGGAATTTTTTCCCCTGTTAATTTTGCTCTGAACAGATTAAAAACTGACTCTTGTCCCCCATGCTTTTTGCCCTTTCTGCAGGACTGGGGCAGGGAGCATTCCTGGCCTTTTCCAGCTGATTTCCCACAGTGGCTGTGCCTTCAGCACCCCCAGCTGTTCCAGCACTCCCTCCCACCCCCTTGGCAGGTGCTCCCTTTTTAAATCCTTTCCATGGATTATGGATCACGAGCCAGGAGCCTGACAGAGGTATTGTTTTGGCAAACAGACTTTTGTTTCCAAGAAACTTCCCTTCTATTCCCTGTGGGTGGGATGTTCCCCTCCATGTTCCAAAAGGGAGGAAGGAGTAGGGAAAATGCAGCTGCTGCCTTCAGCTTTTCCAAGAGCAACCCCTGACCTGCCCCTTGGACCGAGGAGGAGAGAAGAACTGTCTTGGTGCTACCTGGACTGGAGGGACATTGAGGTGGGGAGGGGGAGCACAGCTCACAGGCTGGGAATCATGGAATCATCTGGGTTGGGAGGGACTTAAGGATCATCCAGTTCCAACTCCCTGCCATGGGCAGGGACACCTGCCACTAGACCAGGTTGCTCAGCGGGGTGGGTTTGTCCTTTGGGAAGTGGAGTGGGTGGGATGGATGGATGGATGGATGGATGGATGGATGGATGGATGGATGGATGGATGGATGGATGGATGGATGGATG
>JAWWMP010000063.1:52317-62772 GCA_035047865.1 Dendrocincla tyrannina | reverse complement strand
ATTTGGGTGAGATGGGCGATCCCTGGAGTCTCCTTAGCCTGGGAATTTGGGTGAGATGGGCGATCCCTGGAGTCTCCTTAGCCTGGGAATTTGGGTGAGATGGGCGATCCCTGGAGTCTCCCTGGGCTGGGAATTTGGGCAGTCCCTGGGGTCTCCCTTAGCCTGGGAATTTGGGTGACATGGGCGATCTCTGGGGTCTCCCTTAGCCTGGGAATTGGTTTTCGTGGCCTCCCCGGGCCAGAGCAGGGAACCAGCAGCGTTTCCTGCCCTCTGCTGGCATGTCCTTACTCCAGGGATGCGGATCCTCTGCTGGGCCCTGCAAACTCCCCTTATTAGCCAGTGGGTCAGTCGTCACAGACTTTCCTGTCTGAGCTCCGTGTTCATCCGCATGTTTATCCAAGAGCTGTGGCTCCACTCAGTGGCTGCAGGTCTCCAACAACATGCCAGAGCAACGGGAAGGTCTTTGACTGCTGGGCCTTCTCTGCCCGTGGCTGTCACTCGCCCCTCCGATACATTTTCGGGAATTGGGCAGTTCCTTGCTCTTGGTTTCAGGGTGGGGTGAGTCAGGGGTGTGTCCACAGGAGTCTGCAGCCTCCTGCTGATTCCTGGGGGGCTGTTGTGATGTCTTCCAGGTTTCCTGGGTGTTCCAGGGCTTGCCTCCCGTACGGATAGACCCCAGGTGAGAACGCGGTGTCTGTGTTGGAGCTCCACAGCTCATCCCTCCATCCCTTTCCCATCAGATCTGAATACCGATCTTGTGGTCGAAAAAGGAGGAAGAGTAAAAATTCAAGCTGGTCTAGGGCTCTCTGCGGGCGTGTCCTGATCGGAGAGGGGCCACTGGGAAGACAATCACTCCTTGGGGAGAGCTGGGTGGGAGGGAAGCACCTGCTTGGGAGAAGGGATAAATGTTGGGCACGGAGGGTGGAGTTGGAGGGCTGGGGTTTATGTGGGCGGATCTGAGCCATGGGTGTACAGTGACCCATCGGCTTCAGGCACTTACTCTGGCTCTGTTTTTTCAGGAATTACTCTGGGAGCTTGTGAATCCCGAGGGGTTCTGTTTGCTTCCTCTAGGGCCTGAGTTGTGTGGAAGCTGCAGCGTGGAGCAAGTGAGTGTCCTCTGGGGAGCTCCTGGTGTGGGTCAGGCAGTAGGTTTGGAGCAAAGGGAGAGATTCCTCCCTGTGAGGGTGGGCAGGCCCAGCCTGGTCCGTGATGACTCCTGTGTCTGGAGACGGTCGGATGAGTCCTGCGGATATGGGGCTGAGGCCAGGCACGAGCTCCCCAAACACCCCTGGATGGGGCTGGGGAGGGGACAGCCAGGAGTTCTGAATGCAGGTGGGGTCTGGACTCAGCACCGAGACCAACTGAACTATTCATCCCTTTTTTTTCATGTCCAAGCAGAGCAATGAAGCTGAAGGAGCCCATTCCTGAGGGCTTCATCACTGCAGTGCTCCAGGAGTGGGAGCTCTGCAGAGCCACATCCCAATCCCGGCTCCTTCCCAGCTCCTCTGGGTGGGAGCAGCCACTCCTGGGCTCCACTCACTGCCTGTCGGGGAGAGGGAACTGCCTTGGCTCCAGGTGCTGATGAAGATCCTGTTCTGACACTGTGTAAGAGCAGTCTTGTCTCTGGAGTTTTCCATGAGTGGAGTTATTTTGTATAAGTGGATATTAAATCTTTGAGGCTGAATAAACACAATTGCTTGAAATCCTTGTGGTGTTTCTCATGTTTGGGGTGTGTTGGGATGGGCTGAGGCTGGGCTGGCAGGGGTGGTCATTGCCAGGGGGTCTGAGCAGCCCCTTCCAGTGGAGCTCACCAGTTCCCAACACCCTCGGATGGCGCTTTGGTGATCCCAGTTACCTATTTGGGAACAAACGAGTGGTGGGGGGAAGCAACAGCTTCAGCCCTGGAGCTGGGGGGTCATTCCCTGTCCCTGCAGGGCTGGGCTGTGGCAAAGTCCCCCGAGGTGACCCGGCTGTTTGCCAAGAGCACCTTTGTCCGGGAACACGGGGCCGAAGCTGATCCCTTTTCCCTGCAGGGACTCCAGAGCCCCTTCCCTGTGGATCCTGCTGTCCCTCCAGCAATCCCGGGATCTCGGCTGCTGTGGGGACACCAGTGTGTCTGTGCAATCCCTTTGTCACCAAAGCCAGGCTTGTGACAAACGCCAGACAACACCCCGGGGGGCAGGAGGATAAGGATGAGGACGGGAAGCTTCTCCCTCCTCCCAGGGACGGTTTGTTTGTCCCCGGGTGGGGTGGGGACAAGGGTGGAGACCTGTCCCTGTCCCCTCCAGCACAGCAGAGCTGCCGCCGGCCATGGGGACAGTGACAGAACCCCCCCAGGACCCCGACCCCGAGGGGCACTTCCAGTTCCGCATCATCGTGCTGGGGGACGCGGCCGTGGGCAAGTCCTCCCTGCTGCGCTGCTTCGCCGAGGGGCCGGGCGGGGGTCCCGGCGGCGCCGCCACCCCCGGCCCCACCGTGGGCGTCGAGTTCTACAGCAGGACCGTGCCCGTGCCCCCCGCGGGCACGGCCAGGCTGCAGCTCTGGGACACGGCCGGCCAGGAGCGCTTCAGGTGAGCGGGGACAGGGGCACAGCCCCGACGTGCGGCCCCACACCCAGCCGAGCTGTCCCCGCAGCCCCGGGGGGGGCCAGGGAATGCCCCGGGGGCGGAGGGGGCTCCCCGGGATGGAGATCCTTTAGGGGATGGTGATGCTTTAGGGGATGGTGATCCTGTAGGGGATGGTGATCCTGTAGGGGTGGTGATGCTTTAGGGGATGGTGATTCCTTTAGGGGAGGGTGATCCTTTAGGGGATGGTGATGCCTTAAGGGATGGTGATTCCTTTAGGGGATGGTGATCCTTTAGGGGATGGTAATGCTTTAGGGGATGGTGATCCTTTAGGGGATGGTGATCCTTTAGGGGATGGTGATCCTTTAGGGGATGGTGATGCTTTAGGGGATGGTGATGCCTTAGGGGATGGTGATCCTGTAGGGGATGGTGGTGCTTTAGGGGATGGTGATGCCTTAGGGGATGGTGATCCTGTAGGGGATGGTGATGCTTTAGGGGATGGTGATCCTGTAGGGGATGGTGAGACCCAGTGCTGAACCTGCAGCAGCTCCAGAGCTGGGTTTAGGGGACAGCCAAGGGAGAAGGGCTGGGTCCCCGTCCTGGGCTGCTGAGGGGGCTGGATGGTTTCCATCCTGATTGCATCAGAAGCTCCTGGGGGTGTGAAAGAGGCTCAAAAACTTGGCACAAGGGGCTGAAGAGCCAGTGCAGCGGCTGGACCAGGGATTCCACGCTCTCCCCATCCCTGGGAGCTTTTTGGGGTCCCAGGGTGGGTCTGGGGCTGCCCTGTTTTTGTCCAGTGCTTGGGCTGGGGGTGCTACTCCATCCTAGGCTGTTGGGGGACACAGAGGGACCCCAGAGCCCTCTGGAGCCCCCCAGTGTGGGGAGGGCGATGCTGAACAGAACAGTGGGGTGTGAACAGCCTGAGCAAGCCTCCTCCAGTCGCCCTGGCACCCAAAACCCCTGCCAACCCCATGCCAAGGCTGCCAACCTCCCAGCTCCCCTCCCCACCCCGGCTGTGCCCAGATCCATCACCAGGTCCTTCTACCGGAGCGCGGCCGGGGTGCTGCTGGTGTTCGACCTCACCGACCGCGCGTCCTTCGAGCGCGTCCCCGAGTGGCACCGTGAGGCCCTGGGGCACGGGGACCCTCCCGCCTTCGTCCTGGTGGGGCACAAGTGTGACCTGGAGGCCGAGCGGGCGGTGTCTGCGGAGGAGGCCGGGCACCTCGCCGCCAGCCTGGGCATGGCCTTCGTGGAGACCTCGGCACGCAGCAACCTCAACGTGGAGCTGGCCTTCCAGATGCTGGCGGGGGGCATCCGGAGGGCGCTGGGCCAGGGGGTCCGAGCCCCACACCAGGGATGTGGTGGCATCAGGATCGTGCCCAGCCAGAGCCGCCGGCAGCCCCCGGCAAGGGGGGAGCACCAGGAGCGGTGCCAGTGCTGATAGGGATGGGGGGGCCCTCTGCCTGGGACCCTCCACTTGGGACCATCCACCAAGAACCCTTTCCTTGGGACCCTCCACTCAGGACCCTCCACTCAGGACCCTCCACTTGGGACCCTCCACTTGAGACCCTCCACTCAGGACCCTCCACTCGAGACCATCCACTTGGGACCCTCCACCAAGAACCCTTCCCTTGGGACCTTCCACTCAGGACCCTTCACCTGGGACCCTTCACCCAGGATTTTCCCCTGGGACCTTCCCCCTGAGACCCTCCACCTGGGACCCTCCACTTGGGACCCTTCCCCTGGGATCCTCCACCCAGGACCCTTCCCCCTGGGACCCTCCACTCAGGACCCTCCAGCTGGTATCCTCCACCTGGGACTGTCTACTTGGGACCCTCCACCAAGGACCCTCTACCCATGGGTTTGTGTCTCTGCCCAGCACCCTCAGCCCCTGGGAGAAGCTCAGGGCTGCAGCCCCACCCAGGCTTGGGTTTATTTCACCTCGGTTTGGGGGCTCTGAAAAAATGATGCTCTGCTGGAGGAGTGTTTTTAATAAACCTGAGGGGGTTTTCCATGCTGAATAAAGGATGTGTTGAGCGCAGGACACGTGGCAGGGGGGATGCTCTGCTTGGGACAGGGGGTTGCTGGTGGGGTACAGACCCCCCCAGTGTCTGGGTCCCTTTTTGAGACCTCCTGTTGCTGTGGAAATGGGACCAGGAACACCCGAGTGCTTCCAGCTGGATGGAGCCAAAATAGAGGGAGGAAAAGGGTGCTAAAGGGGCTACTGCTGGGAAAACAGGATCAGGAACCACATCCAGCTGGATGGAGCCAAAATAGAGGGAGACAAGGGGCCCTAAGGGGGTCACCCCTGGGAAAATGGGACCAGGACCCATATCCAGCTGGATGGAGCCAAAATAAATGGAGCAAAGGGGCTCTAAGGGGGTCACCCCTGGGAAAATGGGATCAGGAACCACATCCAGCTGGATGGAGCCAAAATAAAGGGAATGAAAGGGCTCCCAAGGGGCCACCCCTGGGAAAATGGGACGAGGGACCACATCTATCTGGATGGAGCCAAAATAAAGGGAGCAAAGGGGCTCCCAAGGGCACCCAGCACCCTGTCTCTGGGAACGCCTCCGTGGGTGGAGGAGCTCCCTGCCTGCCCCGACAGGCTCCAGGTACGGTTTAGGCAGGCCCGGCACCGGCAGAGGCACCGATGGAGCCACGGTGGCACTACCAGTTCCGGGTGATCATGCTGGGGGACTCCACGGTGGGCAAATCCTCCCTGCTCCGGCGCTACACCGAGGGCGTCTTCCTGGACGCCGTCAACCAGACGGTGGGGGTGGATTTCTACGTCCAGTTCGTGGAGCTGGAGCCAGGGCTGAGGGTGAAGCTGCAGTTCTGGGACACGGCCGGGCAGGAGAGGTTCAGGTGGGTCCGTGGGGTGAGGAGGGGCTGGGGAGGTGGGTGTCCCACCATGGGGGTGGGGTGGGGTGATCCCAACCCTGGGGGGGTTCTGGACGGTGTGGTGTTCCCACTGGTTCCTTTCATGGGGGAGCTCCATGGGTGAAGAGCCAGCCAAAGCCAAGGGTGTCCCCTGGGAAAGGAGAAGCCAAAGCCAGGGATGTCCCCTGGGAAAGGAGAAGCCAAAGCCAGGGATGTCCCCTGGGAAAGGAGAAGCCAAAGCCAAGGGTGTCCCCTGGAAAAGGGACAGCCAAAGCCCAGGGATGTCCCCTGGGAAAGGGACAGCCAAAGCCCAGGGATGTCCCCTGGGAAAGCAGCACTTGCTCCAGCTCTCTGGGGGTTATGGGCACCCTCCAAGCATTCCTCTGTCCCACCAGCTGCAGAGAAGCTGGGAGCCCACTGGGAGCTGGGCAAAAGGGTTTCCAAAGCAGTTTCCAGCTCAGCTGCCAGGAGCCCTCACACCTCACTGCTGGCAGGGTGGCTGCTGGGGACAGGGGACCTGGGGAGATGTGGCTGCGAGGGACAAGAGAATGGGGGATCTGTAGCTGCAGGGATGGGAACGCTCCAGAACAGAGGGTGCAGGAAAGGGAGGGCTCCAGGACCATGGCCACAAGGGTGGGACAGCTCCAGGACTGTGGCTGTGGGGACAGGAGAGCTCCAGGAATGTGGCTGTGGGGACAGGAGAGCTCCAGGATTGTGGCTGCAGGGACAGTGGAGCTCCAGGACTGTGGCTGTGGGGACAGTGGAACTCCAGGACTGTGGCTGCAGGGACAGTGGAGCTCCAGGACTGTGGCTGTGGGAACAGGAGAGCTCCAGGAATGTGGCTGTGGGGACAGTGGAGCTCCAGGACTGTGGCTGTGGGGACAGTGGAGCTCCAGGATTGTGGCTGCAAGGACAGTGGAGCTCCAGGATCACATCCACAGGGACAGGAGAGCTCCAGGGCCATGTCTGCAGGGATGGGGACAGGAGCCCTGGGGACAGGAGCCCTTGGGGACTGTGGCTTCAGGGCACAGACAAGCTAAGCAGATGAAGGGCAAGAGAATAATTTGGCAGAAGGGGCTGTTGGCTGCACTTAATTCTTTCAGCCTTTAGTCCTGCAGGGAGCCCAAGAGCTCCACTGAGGCCGTGCAGCTGAGAGGAAACGTTTGGGGTTGGGGTTCCTTTTTGCTTTTAAGGAGGAAAAACCATATTTCATATATATATAAACACACACATATATATACATATTATATATATATATAACACACACAGAGAAACATATATGGAAACATATAACATGTTATATAACATATATAACACATATAAACAGGTTATATATAACATATAAAACATAACATGCTATATATAACATATCTAAAAACATGTTATATAACATATATAACAGTCATATAAAACCTATGTTATATATAACATATATAACTTATAAAAAACATATATGTTATATAACATATATAAAGCATGTTATACATAACATATATATAAAACATACGTTATATAACATCTATAACACACATATAAACCCTATGTTATATATAACACGTATAACACATATATAAAACATATATGCTATATATGACATGTATAAGACACACATAAAACATATAACATATTTTATATATAACACATGAATATGAAATATAGATATAACACATGAATATGAAATATAGATATAACACATATATATAATACATCACATATATATCTAAATATATATATATAAAAATATATATATATAAATACATATGTCATATAAACCCCATATAAATAGCTCAGCCACACTGACACAGCTCCCGCCTGGGGCTCCTCTAACAGGGGAGGTGACACAGGTGACCCTGAGGGGGTCACTGCCCCTTCCCCATCCCCTCCAGGTCCGTGACCCGCTCCTACTACCGCAACTCTGCCGGGGCGATGCTGCTCTTCGACCTCACGAGCCGCGCGTCCTTCGAGAGCGCCCGGCGCTGGCACCGCGAGGTCACCGACACCGTCCGGCCCTCGCGCCTCGTCTTCCTGCTCGTGGGCCACAAGAGCGACCTGAGCGGGCAGCGCCGCGTGGGCCGCAGGGAGGCCGAGAGCTTGGCGGCCTCGCTGGGCGCCCAGTACGTGGAGACCTCGGCCAAGGACGCCTCCAACGTGGCCCTGGCCTTCCAGATGCTGACGGTGAACATCTACCAGGCGCTGTGCTCGGGGCGCCTGGCGGCCACCGAGCCATGGCATGGCATCAAGAGCACTGTCCCCATGCCCGTGGTGCCCCGGGACAGGGACACGGACAAGGAGGAGAAGGGGAAGAGGTGCTCGTGTTGAGGCTGGGGGCACCGGAGGGCAGTGCCCATCGCTGCACAGCTGGGCTTGGCAGGAGCACGCTGCAATTAGCAGGAGTGATTAAGGTTTTGATGCTCAGTATGGAAGATCTGGGGGTTCAAGTGGCAGCTTTCCAAAGGACTGGAAAATAAAGCAGTGGTGAAATGAAATGAGGGCTAAAAGGACAGGAAAATAAAGTCATGGTGAAATGAAGTGAGCAGTGTGAGGACCCCAGGCACACTCTGCTCTGCACATTCCAGTGGTGAACTGTCCCTGTCCCCAGTCCTCCCTGGGTAATTGCTTTGTGATCATGGCTGGGCAGGTTTGGTCTTCACACAGTGATCCCACATCAGTGAGAGGTGGAGATGGAGCAGGAAGGAGCATTAAACACCCCTGGTCATCCCTCTGCCTGCCTGTGTTTTCCTTGGGAAGCAGCAGCTCCAGAGCTGCCCTTGGGAAGGGTGAAATCCCCAGGTGGGACTTGAGGATGTGAAGAGAAGATGAGGGCAGAGCTCAGTGGGGTCTGCAGCTCCCCCTGAGGGGCAGCTCCAATCTCTGCTCCCTGTGACCAGGGACAGCCCCCAGGGAATGGCTGGAGCTGTCAGGGCAGGCTCAGGGGGGATCTCAGCAAAAGGTTCTTCTTCCCCCAGAGGGTGGTGGGCACTGCCCAGGCTCCCCAGGGCAGTGGGCACGGCCCCAAGGCTGCCAGAGCTGCAGGAGGGGTTGGATGATGCTCTGGGGCACAGGGGGGGATTGTTGGGGTGTCTGTGCAGGGCCAGGGGTTGGACTGGATGATCCTGGTGGGTCCCTTCCAGCTCGGCATATCCCATAATTCTGCTCCCTTTAAACCCCCAGGAGATTTCCCACAAGGACAGCACCACTGACACAACCCCTGCAGTGCTGCCTGAAGAGCACAAGCCCCTGCCAGCAGCTTAGATTAATAATTTCTTTATTCATGTAAAACAAACGCAAGTATTTATATAAACACTGACATTACAAAGTACTGGAGCAGGGAGGGGGCAGGAAGGAGGAAACAAAAACCTCTACAGATGCTTCTAATACTGTCCCACACACGACCAAACACTCTGTCCCTTGGGTAACCGATCACTTGTACGAGAAACCACTTTCAAGTCACAAAGAAAAGTCTCTGCTCGAGCAACGTCGCGCTCCGAGGAGGGACGAGGAAAGGGCAGAGTGTTTTTGGCAGATCTCCTCGTCAAGTCAAGATATTGCTGCACCATTAATCAAGAATAGATGCTTCTCTGGAAAGCATTAAAAGAAAAACATCCCACGGGTGACATCGTGGAGGCTTCAGCGGAGAGGCAAATATCCCAAACCGCGCCGGCGGCGTCTCCCGGCTCTGCCCAGGGGCTATTTCTTGGTGGTTTTGCGGATCAGTGCCATCCTCTGCAAGAAGGGAGGGAGAAATGGGGGAGGCTGAGCAGCTCAGGGCAGGTGACTGCACCAACCAGCTGCAGCAGTGCAGGAGCCAGGCACCCCAGCTGCTCCGGGGACGCTGCCTGACCTGCTCCCACACTGGTCTGTCGGGTCTGGGTGGATCCTAATGGGGTCCCAAGGCTGGAGCCACAGGAGAGGGAAGTGTCTGTGCTGCTCCACTCAGCACCCCGGGGCAGGGGGATCAAACCCCACCTCAAGGCCCCCCCACTCTGTACCCAGTGGGAGCTGCAGCATCACCCAGGAACCCCCCCTGGCTCTGCAGGGCAGCTCCTTCCTGCCTCTGACTGTGCACTTCAAAAGCAGTGGACTCATTCAGTTTAAAGCAAAATTAAGGGTGTTTTCAGTCGCTCTGCACACAGACAAATCTGCAAGGAGCAGCTGTTTTAACCCTCCCAAGCTGGGCTGTCCCTCAGGCCTGTGCTCTTAGGGCACAGCCAGCACCACAGGGGAGCCACAGTAACCTCAACCCTCTCTGCACAGACAGGCCAGGAGGCTCTGGAAGTCATTTCAAGCCCCAAACCACTTGGAAGAGGCCCCAAATTCACCGTGCCAGGAGTCCATGACCCTCCTGCCCGTATCAGCCACGTGATTCCCAGGGTTGTGGGGGCTCCTTTACCTGTTTGTGAGCTTCTGTAGTGCAGGCTTTTTTGTAGGGCCTGATCTCTTCTGAACCAAAGCCTGGGATCCACATGTTCCACTGGCGCTCTGGAACCACAGGAGGGTTTGGGTTGGAAGGGACCTTAAAGCTCATCCAATTCCAATCCCCCCACCACGGGCAGTGATGCTTTATCTCCTCACAGCTTTCCACCCCAACACCACAGCCATGCCCTGCCTTCAGGAAGTGCTCCTAAGTCTTAGCTGAGGGGGGAAATGAGATAAAACCCACTCACCAAGGTGCAACTGGACATCTTTGACCTCCAGGGTGTTGGACTTGCGGTGCCGTGCGAGCTGGCAGGCGGCGGTGACCACGCTCTCGATGAAATCATCAGCAATCTGCAGCAGCATCTGCAGGGGACAAGGGACAGCCAGCCTGGTCAGCTCCAAAAGGACGTGGGAAGGGTGAAAATGAGCCCTCAGAGGCTGGTGTTTTACAATCATGGAATGTCCAGAGCTGGGAGGGACCCACAAGGATCACTGATCCAACCCCTGGCCCTGCGCAGACACCCCAACAATCCCCCCCTGTGCCCCAGAGCATCATCCAACCCCTCCTGCAGCTCTGGCAGCCTTGGGGCCG
>JAWWMP010000063.1:36400-47914 GCA_035047865.1 Dendrocincla tyrannina | reverse complement strand
TTCTCTGCCCAACCTGGGCCAGGGCCTGCCCACCCTCCCAGCCAGCAATTCCATCCCAATATCCCATCCATCCCTGCCCTCTCGCAGTGGGAAGCCATTCCCTGTGTCTTGTCCCTGCATCCCTTGTCCCCAGTCCCTCTCCAGCTCTCCTGGAGCCCCTTTAGGCACTAGAATGTTCTCTGAGCTTTCCCTGCACCCTTCTCTTCTCCAGGTAAACCCGTCAGCTCTCTCATCTCTCACCATCCCACCGGCACCGCCGCGCTGGGGCCGAACCCCGCTCCGGGCGCCGCGCGAAGGTCACCGACCGCCACCAGCGCCCACACCGCGGGTCTCCCTCCCTCGGGCGCCCTGCGGGCGGTGCGGTCTCCCCCCCGGGGGCTCCGCTCCCCGCTCCTTCCCCCGGGCTCCCGGCCCGTACCTCCCCATGCCCCGCGGCCGCGCCGAGGCCCCGCCGCGCTCCCTGCGCCGACACCCGCGCCGCGCTTCCGCTTCCGCTTCCGGCCGCGCGAGCCTCCACCAATCGCCGGCGCGTCCGCCGACCGCCGGCGCGTCCACCAATAGGCGGCGCGTCCGCTCCTTGCGCGCGCGCCGCGGCGGCCAATGGGGAGCGCGTCCGCCTCTTGCGCGCGCGCCGAGGCGCTCCCGCCAAAAGTCATTCCCCCCCCCACCATCCCCAGAGCCGCCTCCCAGCATGCCCCGCGCGATTTGCATAACGCCGGCGGGTTAAATATAGGGGGAAACCGCGCTTTTTCTGAGGGGAAAAACAGCAGAAAACGCGAAAATCGAGGGAGAAACGCGTGGAGAAAAGGACGGCGGGGTGAAAAAGTTGGGATTGTGGTGGCGGCAAAAAGCGCGCCTCGCCCTGAGCTCGAAGGCTGTCCGGCGGTTTCCGGAGGGCGGGCGGCGGCGGCGCAGCCTTTAAAAAGGGCTTCTGCCGTGCGTGGCACGGGGGGGCCTCGCGCCGCCCCCGCGGAATCGACATCAAGAGATTTCGGAAGCACAATTTTTGTGAGACGGGCCCGCCGGTAACCGCCAGTTCCGGCACCCCGGGGAGGGTGTGCAAGGGCAGAGAGAGCGGGGGGAGGGGGGGGAGGTCACTGTGGGGGTGGGCAGTGTGGCGGTGCGGGTGTCACCGATGGTCACTGTCACGGTGTGGGTGTAAGGGATGGTCACTCCCACTGCACATAAGGGAGGGTCGTTGTCAGTGTGGGTGTCACCGATGGTCACTGTCACGGTGTGGACATAAGGATGGTCACTGAGACAGCCTGGATATAAGAGGTGGTCACTGTCACAGTCAGGACATAAGGGGTGGTCACTGTCATGGTGTGGGTATAAAGGATGGTCACTGTCACGGTGTGGGTGTAAGGGATGGTCACTGAGACAGCCTGGATATAAGAGGTGGTCACTGTCACAGTCAGGACATAAGGGGTGGTCACTGTCATGGTGTGGGTATAAGGGATGGTCACTGTCACAGCTTGGACCGGTGGGTGATGCTGGACAGTCGCTGTGAGAGCCCGGCCATGCAGGGTGATCCCGGACTGGCAGGATGGTTCTTGTGACACCCCGGACTATCGGGGCAATCCCTGTGACACCCTCGACTGTTGGGATGGTCCCTGTGACACCCCGGACTATCGGGGCAGTCCCTGTGACACCCTCGACTGTTGGGATGGTCCCTGTGACACCCCGGACTATCGGGACAATTCCTGTGACACCCTGGACTGTTGGGATGGTCCCTGTGACACCCCATTCCTGCAGGAGCAGAGGGACCATCCCTGTGCCATCCCATCCCGTGGGTGGTGACCCAGGAGGGCCGCTGTAGGACGCCGGACCACCGCTCCACACACATACATCTATCTATATAAATATATATAATATATATATATTTAAATAGGATTATTCTTTAAAAAAGCCCTCGGGGAAGCCCCGCACACCCCCCATCCCCCGGTACCGTGCTGCCCTCTCCTCACAAGGCTTCGTGGTACACGTGTGCGAGGGGACAGTCCCCGCGGGTCCCCTCGGGGCAGGGGGTGCTGCAGGGGGTCCGGTACCGCACCGGGGGACACCCGGGGGGCCCCGCGATGCCACAGGGGCTGCGGCGTGTCCCGGGGGGCTCGGGCTCGCTGAAAGGGGTGGCGTACTCGGGCTCCGGGGGCAGCGGCTCGGCGTACTCGTGGTGTTTGCCCGGCACGTCGTAGTGGCTCAGGACCAGCGGCAGAGTGTAGCCCTCGTCCAGCAGAGGCTTGAAGGTGGAGGGGCCCGTCTGGCTGCTGGGGCTCACCTGCACCAGGTCTGGCTCGGCGTACTCTGGAATGGGGAACGGGGGGAGATGAAAAACTGGGTGCAATAGGACAGCCAGGGCTGGGAAAAGCTGTGCCAAAACCGGGGGCAGGATGCCCACCCCACCCCATGGGCACCACATCACTCTGCCACAGCACAGAGCAGGGCTCCTGGTGCCACCCGGCCACCCTCCGATGCCCACAGCTCTGAGGTGCTGCTACTTTTATTATTATTATTATTATTATTATTATTATTATTATTATTACGTCATTGTTATAATTATCGTAGTTATTACTGCTATATATTTTCATCATTATAATCGTTATTCTTTAATAATAATGTTGATAATAATGATAATAATAATGATAATAATGATAATAATGATGATAATAATGATAATAATGATGATAATAATCATGTGCCCCAGCAGGGTCTCCCTTTTGCACAGGACCATGATGCAGGAGGGGTCGAATCCCAACAGGAAGGGGTAGAATGGACACCCCAGGGGGCAATGGGGAGACTCTGGGCTGAGGGACCTGTTTGTGCCCTGATATCCCACTATCCCTGGTACCCCTGATATCCCGATATCCCCGTTACCTGGGGAATTGTTCCGGCTGAGGTCCCCTGGCACAGGGGCCGTGGGGAAGGAGGCCAGGCTGGGGGGCTGCAGGCTCTGCAGGGAGCACACCTGGCTCGACTCCAGCTTGGGATACTCTGGGCAGGGAGCAGAAAGCCTTGGTTGTCACAGGAGCAGGACAGCTCTGGGCTGAGCAGCAGCACCAGTTAAAGCAGCTGCACCCCATGGCACGGCAACACCCCCAGTTTTGGGGAGGGGTTGGGGACCCTTTACCTTTTGTGATCCCACAGTTCAGCTCTGCTGCTGATTTCCTGATGAGGGGAGAAGCAAGATGGGGTGAGGGGTCCCAGGCACCCCGTGCCCACCATCACCCACCTCCTCACACCCAGAGAGTGAACAGCTGAGTGAAGCTGCCACGTTTCGGGGATGTGATGCCAGATAAAAACAGGGGTAGGATGGGACCCACCTCTTCCTGTGGCAGAGGAAAGCCAGGAGCAGGAGGATGGAGCAGAGGAACACGAAGCCACCAATGAGCAGCATCACCAGCAACGTGGAGTCTGGGGGGGGAGGGAGGGAGGGCAGTGTAAGCCCCCCAGTGCCCCGTCCCACCCCTCTGCCAGGACCCCACCCGGGGCCACCACAGAAGGCAAATCCATGTGTTGTGACAGGAGGATGAAGCCCCAGGGACACCTGGAGCACCCCAAGGACAGCCCCCCATGGCACCCACCTGCCTTCTCCGGGTCCAGGGCGATGCCAGGGATGGGGGAGCGAGTGGATGGGTGGCTGGTGGGGACAGAGAACTCCTTGGGGACACTGGGCACTGTGGGGCAGAGCGGGGACTGTGACTGTGGGACCAGCACCGGCTGTGCCCAGGGAGGAGCAGTCCCGGGGGTGGAATTTTGGGGATGTGGGGGGTGTGAGATCCTTGGGAGGGGCTCACCGTAGGGCCGGGGTGCACGGACCCGCGCCAGAGGGCAGCCCACCAGGGCCACCTTGAGGGCCACGCGCTGGTGCCACCTCTGGGGTGTGACACGGACGTAGCGGGCGACGATGGGGGGGATGAAGGCGTTGGAAACCTCCCCGTGGCTGTCGGCGTTGCCCTCAAAGACCTGGAGATCGCAAAGAGGTGCCAAAGGCCCAATGTCCACGGGCAGGGGGTCTCAGCCCCACTGCTGTCCCCTCCATGCCCACCTTGTCCTCCTGGCCACCGCTGGCCCTGTAGGGTTTCCAGTTCTTCCCGTCACGGCTGGAGGAGACCCGGTAGGATGTCACATAGTAATCGTGCCGCTCAGAGGAGCCCTTTGTGATGATGCCTGTGGGGGCAGGAGGGGTGTCCCCACTGTCACACATAGGGTGTGGGGTTGGGGCAGAGCTGGAATAAACCCCATCTCTGCGATACCCACACCCCAGCTGGGAAAGGACCAGGAGGGCAGGACATCACCTGGCAGAGGGTGAGCAGTCCCTCTGACCCAGGGAGAGGGTCTGGGTGGCAGATTCCAGTGTGGGACCCCCCTGCTCTGCTCCCAGGAGCCGATAACCTCCGGCCCCGGCTGCCAGCCCCGCATTCCTCCCTCCTCCAGCCTCCGGCCACACAATGTGCCCATTTTCCTGGCCGTGCTCGCCGGCTGCCGGCGCACAAAGCCCCCGCTCTGGGCAGGCTCCCGAGCACAAAAGGCACTCGCTGGCACCAGATGCAAGAGCATAATATTAACTTGTTCATCCCAGAAACTGCTGCGGATGAGGGCGGGAGGAAAGGAACAAAAGGGGGACATGGGACAGCCAGAGGGGTTGGTTTGCTCTGCAGCCCAGTAAAGCCATGGCCATGAGGAGTTTCAGTGCGCCTGGGGGGTTTTGGGGGTGCGGTTTGGCAGGGATCAGTGAGGCTGGCACCGTGTCACCAGGGGGAGGACAGTGGTCAGCGTGGCACGGGGACATGGGCAGCTCTGCCCCCCTCACCTGTGACATTCCTGCGGGTGCCCAGGTCCAGCTCCAGCCAGGCGGCCTCGGCTCCGGGTTCAGCTGCCCAGGAGTGGCCGGCGGTGCCAAGCGCTGCCCGTTCGGCCACCCAGGCCCTGGCCTGGCCCAGCACGTCCTCCTCGTGCCACCAGGACGAGGCGTTGAAGGCGGCCACCTCCAGTGCATCATCACAGGCTGGGGACAGGAGACAGGCTGGGAACCCGGGACCCCCAGCCAGGCACAGCACTGGGATTGGCAGCCAAAATGGTGCCTTCATTTCAGGGGGAATGGGACAAAAATACCTCTGTGGAATATGAGTCGCTTCTCAGAGAGGGATCCCCTGTGGGGAGGGAAGCGGAGGGAGCATCAGAATGGTTGAACAAACCCTGGGGGTGTTTGAAATCGAGGGGTGGCAGCAGGGGTGGCTCAGCCCCTCCTCACCCACCTTTTGGAGTGGAGCCCGTTGGCAAAGGCCGACTCGTAGAGGGTGATCCCCTTCTCCCGGGACAGCGTGACCTGCCCGCCCAGCTCGTCCGCGATCACCCCGGCGTGCACGGCAGCCTTGCACAGCACCGAGGTCTGCGGGGAGCAGGGGGTCACAGCAGCACCCCACAGGGCACCCCAAGGCCCAGCCCACCCCCCGCGGGGTGCTGCGGGTGACCACCTGGGGATTGTCCCACACTTACATCCCGATAGCCCTGGCTTGGGTTGCCCCAGATGTCCCCGTGGATGTCCTTGCAGCCCGCGGGGCAGTACACGCTGAAACACACGGCGAGAGGGGGTCAGGGCTTGCTCTGCCCTTCTTCAAACCCCCTCTGTTCCCCATCCCACCACAGCTGCACCCCAAGAGCCCTGGGAGAGGGGTGGGGATGGAACCAGGGCTGATGGGGACTGCCAGGGTGGGGGACACCAAAGCAGGGCCACTCACCTGATGTGCTCCTGGGTGTAGTGGGTGCCTCGAACCAGGCAGGAGACCAGGTCTGCAAGGCAGGGACACCCCAGGGTGAGGGACCCCCACCTGCCCCACAGCACCCACCCACCTCTGCCCCAGGACAACCCATTCCTGTGCCCTTCCCAACAGATCCTCCTCTACATTTGGGTTTTGCCCTCCACACCCCCAAGTCTGGAGGGGCAGGGAGAAGTGGCCTCTCAATCCCAGCAGCCATTGACCACATGCCACCATGGCAGCTCTGTTTGATACTGGGGTGCCACCTGACCTGGGGGCCCAGAGTGCTGGAAGGGGGTTCCAGCTGTCTGGGTGGCTTGTGGGGTCTCCTGTGTTGTTCCCCCAGCCAGGGAGAACAGGGGTCTTCAGGGAGCTCAGGGCAATGGGAGCCCACACTGGGGTCAGCAAGGAGATCCCTCCACCCCCGGCTGTGCCCCCTCCATGGGCTAAGACACATCCCAGGAGGGTCTCTGCCTGCCCACGGGATGCCCCCCCTTACCTGGGTGCTGTGAGGTGGCGTAGGACAGGAGGAGGCCTCGCCCCGAGCGGTGGCTGGTGCTGTTGAACAGGACGGTCACAGAGCTGGAGTTTGTCACCAGGAGCGGGGCAGAGGGGACGGAGTTCCTGCAGTAGGGCCCTGCTGGCAGGGATGGGGCCGTGGAGAGGGTTGGGGCTCCCTGGGGACAGGGGAGGGCACAGAGACCCCAGGGCTGCACCTCCCCTGGCTCAGCCCTTGCCAGGGCTGGGGGGGCTCAGCCATTTGGGCTGTGCTCAGGGTGGTCCCAGGGTTGTCCCACACCTAGGGTGGCCCATGCCCAAGGTTGTCCCAGCCCCAGGGTGCTGGAGGGTGGTCCCCGTCTTGAAGGTAGTCCCATGCCAGGCTGGTCCCATACTGAGGGTGGCCCTGTGACCTGGGTGGTCCCAGCCCCAGGGTGCTCCCATGCCAAGGTGGTCCCACCCCCAGGGTGGCCCCATGCGAGGGTGACCTCATGCCAGGGTGTCCCTTTGCCCAGGGTGGTCCCAGCCCCAGGGTGGTCCCACAGCAGTGTGACCTCATGCCCAGGGTGGTCCCAACCCCAGAGCAGTTACATCCCTGCCACGGGAGGACCTGGGGTGCAGCCCCCCACAGCTCCCTGTCCCCACTGTCCCCTCCTTCCCACCACACAGAGCCCCCAGGTGTGGGGCTGGGAGCTGGACCAGGCTCCTGAGGGCACCTCAAGATGTCCCCTGGGGTGGCCACCAGCCCTTATGGGGACTTGTCACCACATCCCCCACTGCTGGGGCTGGCACATGTGGCGTCACCCCACAGGACCCCAAAACGGGGGCTGTGTCCCCCTCCCCATCTCCCCTCTCGCAGGCACTGCCGAAGCTGCCTCCTAAATCCTGCCCCCATTTAATCCACATTAATTTGCAGTCTCCATCTCCCTGATTGAAACTTCGGCTTAGCAGGCAGATGGGTTCCTTAGGGACATCCCTGGTCCCAGCTGGGGACAAGAGGTGGCCCCAATCCCCAGACTGCCATTGTCCCCTGCGCCCCACATCACTCTGCTCTGTGTCATGTCCACCCCTGGGGCCTCAGGGCACCCAGAGAGCTTTGAGCAAATGCCATCCTTGCCCTGGGGACACAGAGCTGTGTCCCCATGTCCCCATGGGGCTGGTGGTGACACCTCCACCGTGGGGTCGTGCCGTGCCTGTTTCCTCCACCCTGACCTGCACCCTCACCCTGCCTGGGTCATTCTGAACTGACACAGCCCAGGGGACATGGGACATGAGTGTGCAGGGATGTCACAGGGTCAGGGAACGTGACAAAACGGGGGCTCTGCACGATATGCAGATGAGACACATGCAGATTTGCCCCCACCCACTGCCAGATGCCAGCGCTGCCCTGGTGCTCCCATGTCCCTGCACGTCCCAGTGACACCCTGGGACCCTCTGGATGAGTGCCAGGACTGGAGGCTGCCACCCCCACAGGGACCCTGCCACGTCCCCAGGCAGGGTCGGGCTGGGGGCCAGACACTGGGGCTGAGTCAGCAGGAAGGAGCCCACGCTCCAACTGCTTCCCGAAAAACATCTGGGACTCCTCAAGGGCCAGCGCCAGCTGTGGGAGAGGGAGCAGGACCCCAGCCCTGTGTCACGCACTGGCACAGCCCTGGGGAAGGCACCCCAAGGGGCTGTGGGTGCCCAGCCACCTCCTCCAGACCCCCAACACCTCCCCCAGCCCCCCAGGAGCATCATCTGGGGGTCCTCCCTTTCCCATAGGAATTTCCCAATTCAGCCTGAGCCAGGAGGTCTCTGGCCTTTGGGGACAAACATATCCCCAAGGCCACAGGAGAGGGGATGGGGAAAGGGACCTCGTGTGCTGTCACCCCCCTGGATACCAGCCCAGAAAGGGTGAAAGCCCTGGAGAACAGGGAGAATTCCCGGTCCCGGGAGCAGTTGTGGATCCACACTGGCTCCTTTCCACCCTGTATTTCCCAGAGCTGCTCCTTCATCCCATCCCACCCCACCCGTGATGCTTCCCCCCATCCCCCAAGACGTTTTCCCCAGCACTCATCATGCTCCCTGTGCTGCCAAATCTCTCCAAGTCCATTAAATCTCTCCAGGAAAATCCCGGAAGCGTTTGGACAGCGCTGGGCCGACAGAATTAATTCATCAGTGGCTGCATCTGGTCCCAACTGGGCACCCCCCCCCTCTTCCAGCTTGGCAATATCCTCCTCCTCAGGTACCTCCATCCTCAAATATCCTCCTCCTTGTGTACCCCCCTCCTCAAATATCCCCATCCTCAGGTACCCCCTGTATTTAGGTATCTCCCTCCTCAGGTCCCCCTAACCCTGGATATTCCTCTTCCTTGGATAACCCCTTCCTCAGATATCCCCACCTTGGGGTACCCTGATCCTCTTCAGATAACCCCTTCCTCAGACATTCCCCTCCTTGGATACCCCCATCCTCAGGCACCCCCTCCTCAAATACCCCCTTCCTTGGATACTCCTCCTCTATGGGTACCCCCCTCCTCAGATATTCTCCCTCCCCACGACAAAATCAGCTAAAAAGCCAGATTTTCACAATATCCCCCACCCCAGCCCACCCACAGCCCCTCGATGGGCTCTGCCCCAGTTTCCCCCTCTGGGACCCCCCCCTTACCGTAGGCAGTGCCAGCCTGGGGGTCTGAGAGCAGCAGGGAGCTGTGGGCACAGCGCTCCGAGGGCTCCAGGTCCACGTCCCCGAATGCCAGGAGCAGGGAGGTGCCCGGGGGTGCCCGCAGCCGCCAGCGGCACACGGTGTGGTTGGGATACGTGCCCGGGTAGTTCTTGGAGCTCAGGGTGCCACTGTGGGGTGCCAGCAGCGTGTGGCCACAGCCATTCCCTGTGGGGACACCGGGAAGGGCTCAGCTCCCTGTCTCTCTTCGCCACTTGGAGTGGCCCCTGGGTGCCCCCCCCGGGCACCCACAACACCTTCAAATGTTTTTTTCCTAGTCCAAAACATCAGTTTTTTTGGGGATTTTCTGGCCATTCCCCTGCACTAGGGGGTACTGATTCACCAGTAGTGCTTCATTTCATTCAAATGAAAGTCTTCAGCAGTAGCTTTCATTTAGAAAACTAAAAAATGGCAAGTAGCACTGCCTTTAACCAGTTCATCAAGTAACAAAACTCCAGACGTTTTAGGGAGAAAAGGCAGGGGTTCCCAGCTGCATCCTTGGGGGGATCCAGGGATGAAGCTGCCTCAGTTTCCCCCAGAGCCACCCAGCACAGACCTGAACCTCCAGCTCCTCTCTGTCCTCCAGGCCAGGAGAACCCCAATGTGGGGGGATTCACAAAGATCCACGGAGGAAATACCCCCATCCGTGGGGTTGTACAGCACCAGGCAGCCCCCCAGGACCCCCTGGCTGCAGCCTTGACCTTGAGCAGCTGCATCCTCATCGCCTCCTCCCCAGGGCTATGCCAGACCCACCACAAAAGGGGCTTTTCTCTGCGCTCACCGCCCCCAGGCATGAGGGAACATCCTGGAAACGAGCTGAAAGCGCCCGGTGTCCAGGTCCAGATGGGATTTCTGCTTAGGATTGGCATGTTGGAAAAGGGGGGAAGCACCGCTCAGCCCTTCTGTGCGGGCTGTGGGCATGGGGGGTGCAGTGCCCACCCCTCCCCACCTCCCCAAAATGCTGCTGCTCCTGCCAAGCATCCTCCTGGCACGGCCAGAAAGAAAAAGGATGGTGGGCATGGGTTTGCCCAGCCTTGGCTCCCCTCGCCGTCGCCGGGAGACGGCACAAAGCGCCGGCAAGGGAAAATCCTGCAGGGATAAAATGGGAGGGGGGCCGGAGGTGAATGATGCCAGCCCTCCCCCCACAGAGCCCCCTCCCTCCTAACCAGCCTGCAGGAAGGGCCGGCGGCCAAACCGAGAGGGTTTATCCTGTGGGACTGGGAGAAATCCCCAATTTCCCCCCTGGCGGATGATGGAGCAGAGCTGGGAAGGATCAGACCCTCCAAGGCTGGTGGGGCTGGAGCGGCGTTGGGGACCCCAGTGGCTCCCAGAAGGGCTGCTGTGCTGGGGGAGAGAAATTCGGGGTATTTCGGGGGAGTTTCCAGCAAGGAAATTCGAATCCATCGGGATCTCCATGGAAAACTCTCCCTGCCCAGGACAGCCCGACACATGAGCCCAACCGGGGGTCTTGGATAGACCCCCCCAGCTCCATCTTCACGCTGGTGGGTTCGGAGGAACTGGTGGGGATCCTATTCCGGGAAAAGGAAAAAAACCCACGCCGGGAAAGGATATCCTCGTTAAAAACATCCCGAGTGTGGCCAGCGCGTGCCGGGAGGGCATGCCAGAGATAAGCCAAGCCAGAGATAAGCCGAGAGCTCCAGGGAATTTGGCTCCGGAGATGCTCCCGAGGGGCCGGGAATAGCCAAGGCAGAGCCACGGGAACATCCTTCCCTTGTTGCCCCCAAAATCCAGAATTGCCAAAAAATGTGGAAAGTGGGTTTCCGGTGGGCGAAGTCCCGGCCGGGCCCCGCTGGGCTCGTCCCTGCCAGGGATTTGTTTGTTTTCTCACAGGATGCGGGAAAGACACAACAGGGCGATGCTCCGGGAAAAGCCCCGGCACGGTCGTGTCTCCGTCACGCTGCCGGCCCCGGGAAAGCTCCCCCGCATCCCCCACGGGGTTCGGGATCCGCTGGGGACCCTCTGCAGGATGTGTCCCCAAACTGGACGTGTCCCAGACTGGGGGAACGCAGCGGGATTCCCCGGTGGTCCCGCCCTCTCCCCGTGCCTCAGTTTCCCCCGGTTGGGAAGGATGCTTTGGGTGGCCCCCGTCCCTTTCTCCTGGCTCTTGGATGAGCTGGGGACAAGTGGCACCGGGGAACACGAACTTCGGGATGGGCATTCCCTCGTCCAGGATCCCGTGGGTGCAAATCCCCCCGGAGCGACGATGCCGAGCATTCCCGGGATGGAGCCGCTGCCCGGCTCTATCGGCGGGCGCACCGGGAGCTCCAGCGATCCTCTTAAACCGGGGATTAGGGATTCCCGGGAAAAGCCCTGCGGGAGGGATGGAGGGGACCCCGGGACCACCGGGGGAGGTGACACCGGGGACAGGGGGATGGAAGGGACACTGTCCCATTCGGTATCGGGACAGAGGGATGGAGGGGATCCTGTCCCATTCGGTACCGGGACAGGGGGATGGAGGGGACCCCGTCCCATTCGGTACCGGGACAGGGGGATGGAGGGGACCCCGTCCCATTCGGTACCGGGACAGGGGGATGGAGGGGAC
>JAWWMP010000063.1:23743-35092 GCA_035047865.1 Dendrocincla tyrannina | reverse complement strand
CCGCCTTCATGGTGTCCCCCTCATCGGTACCCCCCACTCCCCCCGCGTGTCCCCTCTTGGGACGCCTCCCCCCCATCGTGTCACCCCTCAGGACCCCCCACTATGTTGTCCCCCCTCCCGGTGTCCCCTCTTGAGACCCCCCTCCCGGTGTCCCCCTTCGGGACCCCTCCCCATCGTGTCACCCCTCGGCACCGTCCACCACGATGTCCTCCCCTCGGGTACCCCCTGACGGTGTCCACTCTTCGGGCCCCCCCATGCCCCCCCCACAGTGTCCCCTCTCAGGATCCCCCATCCCTCCCACGGTGTCCCCTCTTGGGACCCGCCCCCCGGTGTCCCCTCCCCGGTGTCCCTTCTTGAGACCCTCCTCCCGGTGTCACCCCTCAGGACCCTCCACCACAATGTCCTCCCCTCGGGTACCCCCCCAAGGTGTCACCCCTTGGGACCCCTTGCATGGTGTCACCCCTCTTGGGACTCCCCTCCCCACAGTGTCCCCCCCACGGTGTCCCCTCTGCAGGACCCCTCCCCATGATGTCACCCCTTGGGACCCCCCCACGGTGTCCCCCTCTCATGCCTGGACATCCTGGGGAAGCCGTGGCCCCGCTGCCCTTCCCGGGGTCCCTGGGAGGTTGGGTGTCCCCACGGAGTTGGGGGGAGGCACAGAGACCTGTGGGGACTGTGTGCTGGTGTGTCCCCTGGTTTGTCCTGGTGGGACAACGAGCCCCTTGTCACCCACTGAGAGGGCCTGACATCTCTGAGGTTTAGGTGGATGTTGGTAAGGAATTGTTCCCTGTGAGGGTGGGCAGGCCCTGGCACAGGGTGCCCAGAGAAGCTGTGGCTGCCCCATCCTTGGAAGTGTCCAAGGCCAGGTTGGATGGGGCTTGGAGCAACCTGGGCTAGTGGAAGCTGTCCCTGCCCATGGCACAGGGTGGGACTGAATGGGGTTTTAAGGTTCCTTCCAACCCAAACCTTTCCGTGATTCCATGGTTCGGACACTGTAGCTCTCCCTGAAGCCTTTACACCCCAAGGGCGTGATCCAGGCTCTCAGCAGTAACGAACCCACCTCTGTGCCTCCTGCACAGCCACAGGAACATCCTCTGAGAGCGCAGCTGCCAGGTTCTCCTGCAGCACCACACCTTGGCCCCAGCTCCTCCTGGGGAGCATCATTCCCAGGCACGTTCCTTGCAGTGAAGGATCAGAGCATCCCAGGGACTGGGTTGGAAACTCAGGCTCTTGCCAAAACCCACCATTGTGGGTTTGCTTCCCTGGCCTGGGTGGTGCAGAGCCAGGGAGAGCCACTGGCTCGGGAAGTTAGGAGTGGGATGGCACTGGGGGGGGGTCTGCCTCTGGGATCTGTTCCCAGCTCTCGTGATCCACAGGGAGGAGAAAACCCTCGCCGGGTTCATGTGAGAGATGGCAAATGCCGAGGTGAGCGTCCCTGTGGGTGATGTGGTGGTTGTACCAAGTGACAGCAATGAAGGGGAGAACCCGGAGGATACCAAGACCCAGGTGATCCTGCAGCTCCAGCCGGTGCAGCAAGGGTGAGTTGGATGGTACTGGTGTGACTGGGAGCTGTGGGATGGCATGGCATGGCATGGGGAAGGTGGGCTCTGTGGGTTTTCTTGGCGTGGGGATGGAGTGTTGTGGTGTTTCCCAGGTCTGCATTGGTTTTGTGCTGTGCAGAGGAGGGAGGAAAATGCAACAGGAAAAAGCTTCTCTGTGTGTGACTGTCACGGGGCCTCCAAGGGCTGAAATTGTCCTGAGGGATCCTGTCTGGATCATGGCAGTGGTGCTTTCCCAGTCTCTCTCTTCCCTCTGCAGCCCCAGGGTGGGTTTTGGCCATGCTGCAGCTGCTGGATGGTGGTCTGTGTGTTCAGACCTGCATGTGCTTCTGTGCCAGCTTTGGCCGAAAATAATCCTCCTTTAAATCCAGTGAAGCTGGGATGTGGAGGGAACTTTGTGACACCCCTGGTGCTTCATTTTCACTCTGGATCAACCAGGATGTTAAAAAACTGACACCAGTTTAATAATACTCGCAGGGCAGGGTGGCTGTGGGCCTGGCAGTGACTTCCCTGTGTGGTCACCCCACGCTGCAGTGTCACACAGGGCTGGAAGGGACATCCTGGGACACTGTTCTCTGATTCTTGCTGTTGTGGATGACAGAAAACAGAGGAGAAAGCACAGGGAAGGCTGCAGAGCTGCCTCGGTGGTGCTGGCAGTGTGGAGGGTGGGATGACAGCGCTGGGAACGCCTCTGTGCGTGTCAGTCCTGGGGATTATTAGTGCCAAAAAAATCCTGCACCAGACAAAATCCACGTCCCTCAAAGACAGGCAAAAAGGAAGGAACCAGAGTTTTAAGCCCATGCTGTGAATCCTGTTTTCCCATGATTTCGGTGGCTTGTTTATGGATGGCCATTTTCCCCCCAGGATTTACCAGGAGGGCTCCGAGGCCAGTGCTGCCGTGGTGGCCGTGGAAACCCACACCATCCACAAGCTGGAAGAAGGGATTGGTGAGTTCCCCCTGGGCGTGGATGGATCCCCTCCTGTGCAGGGCTGGTGTCTCCAGTCCGCTGGGCTTCCTTCTGGCTCTGCCCCTGCAGATGCTGATTCCCAGGCATGGATGTGGGTGCAGGGGCTGGGCATACTCTGGAATAAGAGTCTGCTGTTACTGCTTGGTCCCAAAGTCCTGGAAGTGAGATCCTGGCTCTCCTGCAATGAATGGTAAGGGCTCCCACGGGGTCCAGGGGAGCCGGGATGTCACCCTAGTCGTTGTGTGCAGGCACTGGCAGCAGGAAGGATGGTGGTGAGGAATGAGAGTGCCTGAAGCACCAGGCTCTTGTTGCTGGGTCTTTGCTGAACCAACAGCCTGATGGTTTGCGTTGGATGTTCAGAAGAACCAAGTGCTCCCTGCCATTCCCTGAGCAGTGTGAGGGAAAAGGCTCCTGTCACTGGGTGCTGTCATAGATCTTGACTAGAGTTCTGCTTCCTGTGTGGGTGTGGGTCTTTTGGCAGTATTAGCAGAAAACTCTGCATGTGAAGAGAATATATTATCAGTAAACATCTGATATTGCTGCTAAAGAGATACCAGAGCTGCAAGAATCTGAGAGAGATCTGTGCTCCAAGTGTTAAACCATTTTGTTGCCACAAAGATTGTTCTCCTTGACACCATCCCCCTCACAGATGTGCTGGATTTCTGGTCTCATGTTGTCCTGATAGAGGAGCTTCATTTGGGGCATTGTTGTACCAAAGAGCAGAAGCCAGTTGCTGTTGGAGAAGACTAAGAGAGGACTGATCCTGAACTGGGATCTGCCCTTTTTTTGCTTTCCCAAGTGCAGGTCTCACAACCTGTGAGCTTCCAGCTCCTGCCTTGTGGGATTTGAGCCTCATGGGTGGGAAGTCTCATTTTGAGCCATTCCTCCCTCAGACCCCAGCACGCTGGAAACGAGCGAGGAGATCGAGATCGCCTATCCCATCACCTGCGGGGAGAGCAAGGCCATCCTGCTCTGGAAGAAGTTTGTCTGCCCAGGAATTAATGTCAAGTGTGTAAAGGTAAGGGAAAAACTCCCCGTGGATTTCTTCTCTGCTTTCCATGGGTGCTGCTTGACCTCCACAGGACTTCCTTACTGTATGTGTTTCATGCTAACCTTGTCCTGGAACCGAGTGACTTTGCCTTTGGATTGTTGGTGCTCAAGTTGTTTTTAGATGGGGAGAAGCATGGGAAAAGTGGGTTAAGGAAGGAAGGATATCACCCATCTTACATTTCAGAGCAGTATTGGCCCTTGAGGAGGAATTAAAGGCAGGCAGGGGGTGTGTGGTGAGATCTGGCAGAGCTGTGCTTCTTCCGTCTTCCCTTACTGTCCTGGTACTGCACTCTGGTCGCTGCCTTGGGGAGCAGGTTGCATTGGGAAGAGAAATCCTGCTGTTAGCTTTTCCCCGTTGAGAGTGTGGTGGTGTGACAGCAAACACAGACTCTGAGCCCCATGTGCTGCTCCCCCTCAGTGGGAATTGCCTGAGTCACTGGAGCAGGACAGAATGCATGCCTGAAGGAATACCTGTGTCAGCTGAATGCTCGTGGGCTAGTTGATGTAACAGGAGCTCCCATGACTGTACACAGGAGGTGATTTGGTTCATACAGAGCCTTCAGGGCTGCTCTTGGGTAGAACTGTGTGGTTTGAATGCTGATGGTGGCAGGTCATCCCTGCAAACATCCATCCTGGAGCTGTAAGAATTGCTGTGCCCAGGTGATCAAAGCTGGGAGGGATCTGAGAAGCAGCTCCTCCCTCTGGACAGAAGAGAGGACTCTTCTGCTCTGTGGACTGATCGTGTTGGATGTCCCAATCTCCCCAAAGGATGTTTCCCTGTTTGCTGAGCCCTTGTTTGTCTCGTTGGCAGTTCAATGACCAGCTGATCAGCCCGAAGCATTTTGTTCACCTGGCTGGGAAGTCTACCCTGAAGGACTGGAAAAGAGCCATTCGCCTCGGAGGGATCATGCTGAGGTATTTGACCCTGTCCAACTCAGGACTTCACCCTTGCAGCTGCAGGACCTGAGCAGGCATTTTGTCTGCTTTGCAGTCCCCAGGAGGTCTCTTGGAGCCTCACAGGACCTGGCCAGCAGCCTGCAGAGATTCTGGCCTCGTGGTATGAGGGGCAGGATCCCTCATCCTGGACAACAATGGCTTGGGGGTCCTGGTACTTTGTGGGGGTGAAACAAGACTGGCCCCCTGCCTGTGAAGCTGGGGGATGGCTTGTGTTTGCCATTTGAAAACCTTGCAGGAGATTTTTTGTGTGCAGAGTGGCCTTGAGGTCTCCCCTTCTGTGTCCTCCCCACGGCCATAGCAGTCCCACGTGGAACACTCCCTTTTGTCTCCAGGCTGAGGTTGAGCTGAGCCTGGTTCTCTCCCCACTCCCTGCACAGGAAGATGATGGATTCGGGGCAGATTGACTTCTACCAGCACGACAAAGTTTGCACCAACACCTGTCGGAGCACCAAGTTCGACCTCCTGATCAGCAGTGCCCGCGCGCCGGTGCCAGGGCAGCAGAGCGTGGTGCAGACCCCGACCTCAGCTGATGGTAGGAAACCAGTTACCATGCCATGGGAATTCCCTCTCATGCCTCTCCCCCTCCCACCTTCTCCCTGGGCACAGCAGGGTGGTCCCACTGTTTTGGAGATTGCTCTTGTTTTTGAGAAGGAAAACGTGTCTCGTGTGTGCTTGGAGAGGTCTCGGCAGCACCTCTCAGGGAGCTGAGCTCTGCAGGACTGGGAAGGGCTGTAAGCAGCTGGCAGCAAGCAGGTGCTTTCCAGAGAGGCAGCCTTGGGAGCCAGGAGAGGGACTAAGAGTCTTGAAGGGATCCCTGTTCTGGGATCACCACATGAGCAAACACCTGAGAGAGCTCACACAGTGTTTTCCGATGTATTTTCCATTTGGGGGTCTGTTAAAAAGGCATGAGTTGGGCTCATTCTAACAATGAATTTAGGGTTGCTGAGCTCCCCCAGAACATCCATGAACAAGGTGTGATGGCTGGACATGATCTGATTGTCATTCCAACTGCAAATGCTCAGTGATCCTATGCTCCAGAGCAGAAATTGATGTCTTTGCTGAGGTTAAGGGAGAACCCTATTCCCAGCCTTAGAGCATTGTTCAGCTGCATGGGTTACATTTCTGTGGGGTGGCAGAGTTGTCCATAGGCTAAGGAGAACCTCTTGGAAAGCCCCATGGCCACATAGTAAAACCTTACAGTACCTCCACATTGGCTTAGTCCCAAATTTGATCCAAAAACTTAGGATTGAGTCAGACCCATTTCCCTTTTATAAACCAGCTTGAACCCGGACTCCGTCATTTCCTGAAGCATTAGGGCACCTCTGGAGTGCAGAGCTCCCTGTGGATGATGCAAGGGAAGGAGGTTGGCTGAGCCTTATTTGTTCCCTTCTTTATTCTTATCCCTTTCTGCTCCTTTGATGCCAAGACCCCACTTTGCTTTTTGGGGGGCACATGGTTTGCCCCCAGAGCCCTTCACAGTCACAGTTCCAACAAAAAGCATTTGATTGAAAGAAGTCAGGCACAAACCTGACCTGAGAGTGAAAAAGAGCCTGGAAGGGCTGAGAGGGGTGGGAATCAAAGCAGGGCTCCAGGGCTGGCACTGCAGAGGGAGCTGACAGGGGCTCTCTGGCAGGGAGCATCACCCAGATCGCGCTGTCGGAGGAGAGCATGGAGGAGGGGATCGAGTGGAACTCGGCTCTGACAGCTGCTGTCACCATGGCCACTGAGGAGGGCATGAAAAAGGACACAGATGAGATCTCAGGTAAGCTCAGGCTGCTTGTTGGGTGTTTTCTTCCCCTCTTCTCCCCTGTTCTGTTTTGGAAATCCTGAAAATAAGGAGAGCTTGGGTGATGACAGAGCTGTCCCCCAGCCCTTGGCTATCCCAGCACTTCCCAGACATCCAGGCTTCCTGCCAAACAGAGCTCACCACTGCAGCACTTCAGCCCTGTCCTCGTAGCTGATGGATGATCCCCCAGTTCAGATGTTACTAGTTACAGTGGGGGTCTTTTCTTAATTTATTCCAAGGATGTAAAATACGTCTGCCAGCCTGGAGCTGGGCTGGAACCATCAGGGAGCAGAGTCCTGTTCCCTGTGAGCCCTCTGGGCTTTGCATTCTCTCTTAGGATCAATATGGAAGCTTGGCCAGAGTTTCCTCAAGATGTTTAAGCTCTACATCTTGCAAAGATGTGAAATGAACATTTTTCACCTCTTTGCCTTGGAAGTCATGGTGCTGCTTGAAAACCTGTTGTAATTTGCTGTCTGAGTCTGTTTTGCTTGGTTTGAGGTTGGTTGTCTCTTTTCCACGTGTCCTGTCCACCCCAGTGGCCAAACTGGAAGTCACCTTGCAAAGTTACACTTGCCTGAAAGGTTTAAGGTGGCCCTGTGGGAAAAATGCCAATTGCTTGTACATGTTGATTTCTTTTTCCTCTCTTTTGTGCCAGAGGACACGCTGATGTTCTGGAAAGGAATAGCTGATGTGGGGCTGATGGAAGAGGTGGTGTGCAACATCCAGAAGGAGATAGAAGAAGTCCTAAGAGGGGTGCAGCAGAGGTTGGGGCAGTCTCCCTTCCAGATGACAGGTAGGTTGTGAGGAAGGAGCCTCAAAAGGGCAGCTGCAGGCAAAAAAACCTGCCAAGGGTCCATCCCACCACGTAAAGCTGGTGATTCAGGATGGGGAGCCAGTTCCCACCAGTTCCCACTCATTAGCTGAGCTGTTGGAGCACAGTCTGGGTGTGTTCTCAGCCTGCCCAGCTGTGAAGTGTCTTTGCTTCAAGGCACAAGGACACACCATTCCACCCTGTTCCCTGAGCAGAGCGACCCTGGGACTGTATCCACAGCTCCCAGCCCTCGTGGGAGCTCCCCCAGAGTCACTTGGGCTGGAGTTCCTCAAACCCTTCTCTGTGACAGTGCAGGCCTAAACAGGTCCTGCCCCTTCACTTGTTGTTCTGCCTTCACTGGTGCCAGAGAACCTGTTTTGGGGGCTGAACCAGATGAGGGGAATGAGCTGGGTTAAAAATAACTCCCCTCCCCGTTTTTAGGGTTATTTTTAACTTGGATCAGTTCCCTAATCCAGTTCAGCACATGCCCCTGTGAGCACCTCTTGTGGATGCTCTTCCTGAGAGAACATCCATGGAGCCACAAACTTTATTTTACCCAGGATATTTTTTTTTCTTAATTTTCTAACTTAACTTCGGGCTGGCAGATCTTTGTGTCTGGTAGGTGGCAGGTTTTGGGAGCTGTGAGTGATTGAAGTCAGTGGATTATAACAGACATTTTGCAAAGCTTTCAGTGGAGCTTGGCATGTTAATGACACTGTCAGCAGCATGGGGTGATGATTTGTAGGTGGAGAGCTCGTTTGTATCTCTGTGATTGCAAATTATGCTTTCATTTGCAGCAGTTTGGAGCTGCTTGAGTGAGACAGCTCTGTTCCATTTGCTTTATCATGTGAATGGGATTATTTAGTCCTGGGATGTCAGAAGGATGAGGGAGCTGGGCCTAGCTTTGTCAGCCAGCCCTTGTGAAAGATCAGAGGGCTTTACAAAAAGCTGCAGAAAATGTTTGGTGTAATAGGAGTATCTTTTGAGTACCTGAGTCCTGCATGGGATTGAACACCCTTTCCTTGCAGATGCCGCTGTCCTGAACAACGTTGCCCACACATTTGGCCTAATGGACACAGTCAAGAAGGTTCTGGACAACAGGAAAAACCAGACAGAGCAAGGAGAGGAGCAGTTTCTTTACACACTGGCAGGTAAAGTGCCTGATGAGGGTTCACATCCTGCTGCTGCTCTTGGGAACGAATGTGATTTTCCTTCCACACAACCCCAGTGTGTCTCCCTCCTCACTGTGTCCTGTAGGATCTGTTCTTACCCTGCCCTAGTTCCCTGCTGCCCTGCATAAATGAGGTCACTGTGCTTCTTCTGGCTGCCAGTGTTCCCACCACCAAGGGCTGAGGAGGGTGTTTTATTGATCCTGCTCCTGTGCCCGGTGCAGGTGCCTCAGTCCTGGGGAGGTGGCCCAGCCAAGCTCACAAGGCAATTCCAACTGCCCAGCAGGGTTTGTCCACTCTCCCTTGTAAGTGGGTTTAGCTCAAAGAGCAGAAATGCCCCTCTCCTCATCAGCAGGAGTAGCCAGCAGGGATGGAACATTACCTGTGCCTTAGCCAGGCCCTGACAGCCAGAACGTTGGCCAGGTCCGTGTGGGTGGCCGGGGGGCCTGGCCTTTTCCTTCAGAGCAGTTTGATCCCACGGGAGATGCCAAGCTCACGCTGGCTGGGTGGTTGGGTGTCCTCCTGCCACAACCCTGGAGGTGTTATGGAGCCCCAGGTGCTCCTGCCATCCCCAGCCTGACACCCTGTTCCCTTCCCAGACCTGGAGCGGCAGCTGGAGGAGCAGAAGAAACTGGCCAGGGACCAGAAGGCCAAGGCCCAGACCATCCAGAACGTGGTGCTGATGCCCGTGAGCGCTCCCAAGCCCCCCAAGAGACCCCGGCTGCAGCGCCCAGCCTCGGCCACCGTGCTGAGCCCCTCCACCCCCCTCCAGCAGCCCCAGTTCACCGTCATCTCCCCCATCGCCATCGCGCCCGTGGGGCAGCAGTTCTCCGTGGGCAACATCCCCGTGGCAACCATCAGCCAGGGCTCCAGCCCCGTGACTGTGCACACCCTGCCATCAGGCTCCCAGCTCTTCCGATACGCCACCGTGGTGTCCTCCTCCTCCAAGACCAGCTCCTCGGACACGGTCACCCTGCACCCGTCCTCCAGCCTGGCGCTGCTGAGCTCGGCGGCCATGCAGGACAGCGGGGCCCTGGCCAACGTGGCAGCCGTGGTCAACCCCGTGGAGCTGGTGGCCATGGAGTCGGGCATCACCTCCACCATCCAGGCCGTGGAGGGCACCTCGGAGGACGGGCAGACCATCATAGAGATCGACCCGGCACCGGATCCCGAGGCGGACGCGGACGAGGCGGAGGGCAAAGCTGTGCTCCTGGAGACGGAGCTGAGGACTGAGGAGAAGGTGGTGGGAGACGTGGAGGACCACCAGCACCAGGTCCATAATGTGGAGATTGTGGTCTTGGAGGACTAGTGGGGAAGGCAAAGCATCAGGTTGGGGAAGAGTTGGGAATTGGTTTTGTTTCGGGCTTTTTGGGGTTTTTTTGTTAAGCATCTTCTCCAGCCACCCCATTTGTTTCCACGGATATTTTCATTGTACTGTATATAATATATATATATATATATAATTTTGGTTTTTAAAACAAAAAAAAAGCTGGAGAAACACGTGAGACCTGGAAAAGGCTCCATCTCCGTGGAGCACTGAACAATACCCCCTGTTTGCAGGGTCAAGGAGAGACTGGATCTCTGCTGGACAACCCAACTGGGAGGAACCGGCCGTGCACTTGGTGCTTCTGCTCCGGGGCTGCCCTGGCCCCAGAGACTTTCTTTGAGAGACAGTAACCAGTGGCTGGAGCGTGGATGTGGCTGTGGGAAGGGGTGACGGATTTGGGGTGGAACAGGTACCTCATTTGTATTTTTATTTTCCCCAGGGAAGGGAATTCTGTTGGACTCTTCGCTGTCACCTCAACTGGGATTTTCTTATTATTGTTCTTGCTTTGGGGAGGTTGACAGTACCATGAGTTTACTGTCCATCTTCTCCTCCTCCTCCCCATGAATTTTTATATCTATTTTTTTGTATTTCTTTGCTCTTTCCCTTCCCTTTGCCCAGACTTCCCAGCTGCACAGCCCTGGGACCTCCTCTCGGGCCTCCCTGTATCCCAGTCCCACCTCTTCCCGTGGCACTTTTCCCCCATCCCTTTCCCTGCCTGGCCAGGCTCGGTGCTGCCGCTTGGAGACTCCGAGATCACTTCAGCCTTTTGCAGAAAGGCCAAAAGAAAAAGACAAAAAAAAAAAAAAAACAAAAACAAAAACCAAACAAAAAAACCCCAACCAACTCAAGCTCAAACCCAGACCCTCCCCCTTGGCTTGTGGGGAGGGACCTTCCCGGGTGTACAAAGCATGTTGTGCTGTTGCTTTCCGGGAGAGCTTCTGTTTACACTGTGTGCTGAGGCTGCTCCGTGCTTGTCGCTACTCGTTTTGGTGGTTTTATTTTTGTATTATTATTATTATTATTTTATTTTTTTTCCTTCTTTCTTCCTATAATCTCTTGGCAGGATTTAGAACTGGCACATTGCTGAAATACTGTGTCACCCCGCTGTTTTCCCTCTTTCCCTCTTTTCTTTATTTTTTTTCCTGGTGGGAAGATGGAAATGGGGAAGCGCCGGGTGCCTTTTAGAGCTGCGGAGGTTTGGGAGGGGCTGGGAGGGGGGAGCTGCTTGGCTGGAAATATTAAGCAAAACAACAGCAAAGGAGAAATGCACCTGGGGAGGGCAGGGGGGAGGGCAGGAAGATGTGTTTGGCTATTTTTTTGCATTAAAAGGAAAAATGGAACCAAGCACCCATGGTTTATTCGTGGAGAGGTGGATGGAAGGTGGTGGCTCCATCCCCTCCAAGACAGGGTGGGATGGGCAGGATCCCCTGACCCAGTTTGGGAGGGGTGGTCACTGCTGCTCCAGCCCTGGAGTCTGGGAAGTGTGTGCTGGCTGAGGATGGAGGTGGGAGCAGCTGTGGGAGCCAGATCTCATGTTCAGGAGGAGAGAAGGGACCAGGGAGACCTGAGAGCCCCTTCCAGTGCCTAAAGGGACTCCAGGAGAGCTGGAGAGGGACTGGGGACAAGGCATGGAGGGACAGGACACGGGGAATGGCTTCCCAGTGCCAGAGGGCAGGGATGGATGGGATATTGGGAAGGAATTGTTGGCTGGGAGGGTGGGCA
>JAWWMP010000063.1:4451-16968 GCA_035047865.1 Dendrocincla tyrannina | reverse complement strand
TGGGCCCGGCGCAGGGCAACCCCAGGCCAGCTCCGCGGCCCCTGCGGAGCCGCACCCGGTCCTGGAGAAGTTGAGGTCCATCAACAACTACAACCCCAAGGATTTTGACTGGAACCCGAAGCACGGGCGGGTGTTCATCATTAAGAGTTACTCGGAGGACGATATCCACCGCTCCATTAAGTACAACATCTGGTGCAGCACGGAGCACGGCAACAAGAGACTGGACGCGGCCTATCGCTCCATGAACGCCAAGGGCCCCGTGTACTTGCTCTTCAGTGTCAACGGTAGCGGCCACTTCTGCGGCGTGGCAGAGATGAAATCTGCTGTGGACTATAACACCTGTGCAGGGGTGTGGTCCCAGGACAAGTGGAAGGGACGCTTTGATGTCAGGTGGATTTTTGTGAAGGACGTTCCCAACAGCCAGCTGAGGCACATCCGCCTAGAGAACAACGAGAATAAACCAGTGACCAACTCCAGGGACACTCAGGAGGTGCCTCTGGAAAAGGCTAAGCAGGTGTTGAAAATCATTGCCACCTACAAGCACACCACCTCCATCTTTGATGACTTCTCACACTACGAGAAACGCCAAGAGGAGGAGGAAAATGTTAAAAAGGTAACCTTTCTGTGGGTATTGGATGAGTCCTGTGGGGCAGGAGGGGCTGCCTTGGGCTGCACTAAATCCAGGGTGTGAAGGTGTGGGCTTGTGGACAGGCTTGGTGGGCATCAGCTGCCCTTTGGCTACCTGCCCACTCACACCTGGAACCCACACCCAAATGGCAGCCCCTGTTCAGAGGGGGAATGTCCAGAGGAGGTCAGTTGATCAGAGGGATGGAACACCTCTCCTGCAGGGAAAGCTGAGAGAATTGGGATTGTTCAGTCTGGAGAAGAGAAGGCTCCAGGGAGACCTAACTGTGGCCTTCCAGTGTCTAAAGGGGCTGCAGGAGGGATGGAGAGAGACTGCTTACAAGGACCTGGAGTGACAGGACAAGGGGAATGGCTTCACACTGACAGAGGAGGTTTAGATTGGATATTAGGAATAAATTCTTCCCTGGGAGGGTGGGCAGGTCCTGGCACAGGTTGGGCAGAGAAGCTGTGGCTACACCATCCCTGAGAGTGTCCACGGCCAGGTTGGAGCAACCTGGGCTAGTGGAAGGTGTCCCTGCCCGTGGCAGGGGGTGGAACAGGATGTTCTTTAACATCCCTTCCAACCCAAACCTTTCCATGGCTCTGTGAATCAGGTGCCAGCTCCTGGCAGAGCAGGGTGAGGAGCCTTGCCCAGCCCCTGCCTGTGATGGATCACGCTGGTTGCTCCAAATCTCAGCCTTCCCTGAGTGCTCTGCTGTAAACAAAATGTATTTTCATGCCATTGTCAGCTCCTGGATTGAAGCAGTTTGAACTTGGAAGTTGGCGGAGGGTTTGGAGAGTTATTGGAAACCAGAGCTGGGTCTTTGACTGGCTGCTAATCCACCCCCTGCCCACAGTGGGGTCAGTGTGACAGATGTTTCCCACCACTTGAGAACCTCCAGGAACAGCAGTTCCTGTCCCTCCCCAGGCAATCTATTCCTATGCTTAATTATCCTTCCTGTAAGGAGGCTTTGTCTAATGCCCAGCCTAAATCTCCCTCACTGCAGTTGGAAGTCTGTGGCTGCCTGTCCTGTCCTGTGTTTGGGGCCATGGTGGGCTGTCACCTGCTGTCCCCAGCAGTGTGGCTCCTGTGCTGAGCTGCTCAGGTTGTCTCAAAGCCTCCTCTCATCACCTCCTTCTTAGTAACTCCTTAATTGAAAATCCTGCCCCAAATTCAACAGCCACTGGGCTTTGAGTCTTGCTTGGGTTTGGCTGTGGTAAAGTCACCTGGGGCTGCCCTTCCCCACAATGCTGGTCTGCCTTGTGTTTGATCAAAATGAGAATTACAAATTAGCATTAGCACAGCTGACTGGCAGTTTGCCAGGTTTCCTCTTTAGTTTCAGCAGTGGGGAATTTTTCACCCCCACAGTTGAAGAGCAGAATCAGGAGGTGCAGCTGCTCGCTGTGACAGTGAATGCAGCTTTTAATATTTTATATGTATTTTACATGGAGTGTTGTATAAATAATATCACTTAAGCACAAAGGTGGTCATGTTTTCTCACCAGTAATCAGCACTTGCAGTGCCTGGAAAAAGTCTGTAAGGGAGTAATAATGCATGGCAAGGTGTGTGGAGGTGTAAACTGGATTTTTATGGGAACTTGGTTATTTTGTGTGACTGCACATCCTAAAATTGTTTCACCTGCTGTCCAGCCTGTATCTCCCCTGGAAGTGTCCAAGGCCAGGTTGGACAGGGCTTGGAGCAACCTGGGCTAGTGGAAGGTGTCCCTGCCCATGGCAGGGGGTAGAACTGGGTGGGATTTAAGGTCCTTTCCAACCCAAAGCATTCCATGATTCTGTGGCATCCTCCAGATCTGACTTTAAGGAGCAACAGTTTGCAGTGTGAGAGTCAGACCTTGGCACAGGGGGAGAATGGAGGGGGAAAGGTTCTGCTGGAGGGCAGGTGTGGGATGGATGGATGAGAAGAGTTCATACTGAGTATGTGTAAGCAGGAGGAAGAGGAAAAGAGTGGGATAAGTGTACAGACCAACAGTCTCTTCCCCTGGAAAGCTGCTGCGTTTGCTGTGTAAAGCCTGAAAATCAGGATGATGCTAGAAATGAGGCTTAGCAATTTTCTTAAAGCTGTAAACCATCTTCCACTCGTGTTCCCAGTTGCATTTGGAAGTCTCCTCCCCTGCTTGCTTCACTCTGGGCCGTGCTGGGGAGGAGAGTCAGAATCAGCAGTGATAGTCGGAGCGCCAGCGCCGCCTTCCCGAGCCACGGCCGAGTGGAGGCAGCAGCAGTTGATGAGGAAAGCATTTATTCTTTGCAAAGGAACTTAGTCATAGGTCTGTGGAATTCACAGATGAGGAGGCAGCCGTGTAGACACAGGGTTGGTGTTTGCTTTTTGCCGTTTACTCACTCCCTGTTTCACGCTCCGGGCCCCTGGGACATCCGGCGTGGAGGAAGTGACTTGGTTGTTCTTGCAGAACAGTTTGACCTCCTCGATGGCTCTGACGCAGCCTGGAAAGTGGTTGAGATTTCTGTAACTGCTCTTTCATGGTTTCGTCGAGAACCAGTTATTTTTGCTCAAGAAGAGGTTGGTTTTTTTTCCTAGAGTGATGCTCACCCTGGGTCTGTGGGTACAAAAAAAGCCCAAGCCGTGCTCTGTCTGCCTCGAAGCATCTCAGATAATCACCTCATTTAAAAAAGCATGTGGGGAACCAGAGGTGAAGCACTGCAAAGTTCAAATGCTGCTCTGGCAGCAGCTCCCTGCCTGCTTTTTGTGCTGGGGAAATCCCATTGCTCCCAGCTCTGTGTCCCTGCCACAGTGTGAGATGTTAGTGCTCTGCAGTCGTGTTCCTTGAAGCTTAAATGGCTCAAGGTTTGGCTTGTTTCAAACTTCTCCCAGGCTGGAATTGTTGCACTCAGCTCCAACTTGCCCAAACCTTTGACTGATTTGCAGTTTGATTCCTGATTGCTGCCTGAGATGGGTGAGCTCTTGTGAAACTCTGGGAGCGCTTGAGTGTTCTTTTATACTTCTCCTTTCTTTGGAATTCCCTAAAGCAGGTCTGAGAAATGATATGGAAAATGCTTTGCTTAGTGTTTGTGTTATTCCCACTGTCCAGTGAAGGGGATTAGGTGGGTAGGTCAGTGTTGAAAACACTGAAAGGATCCTCTTGCTTGTCCTTTCCTGTTGCCTGTGCCCATCCTGTCCTCAGAGCCCAATCTCCATTCCTTTGGAGTGTCTGGCTTTGCTCTACTAATCCAGTTTTATGAAAGCTTTGGGTGTTCTCCTGACCCAAAATGATGATGCTGACTCCCAGTGCAATCCTACCTGGACCAGTTCAGGGCTTCTTGAAACCCAGAACAGCTTCTATAGTAGAGCATGTCACTGATTTCTTCTCTGTAAGAATTATTTTAACCTTTAACAGCAACAAAAATCCCTGACCTGTAGTCATGCACTTGGACTTCTAGGAATGCTGTGGTGACCTCTGTGTAAAGATCTCCAGTACTGATCTGCCTGGTGTTTTGTGGAAAAGCAATGAATGGAAACTCTAAGGGAAGTTTGCTTTGGTTCTTTCTCCCTGGCCAGGCTTGGGATACTTGGCTACTTGCAGCTTCCAGGGATTTTAGGAGGAATATCCAAAGAAAACCAGAGTGGTCAGGTTTGCAGTTGGGGCACTGGGACTTTGGGTGTTGAGTCAGGATGGGGTGGGCTTTGGTGGGGTTTTCCATGGGAAAAGATTGGAGCTGTTATTTCTGGAATTGTGCTGCTCTGTGCCTCAGCTGACACTGCTGGTTAAAGGAGTATCAATAGTGTCAAGTGTCACTGCCCCCTTGAAGCATGTGATTTAAGGGATAACTGAGGGGTGTTGTATGAGCCTGCTTGAAACAGGCTATTTCACAGTCCCTGCAATACAGGAATGTTTTCTGATGGATTTTACAAAGCTCTTTTCTTCTTCCTAATTTATAATCTCAGAGGAGAGGAGAGAGAATATTCCCTGTAGGGTGGACCAGCACTTTCTCCTGCTCTTAGTCATCCTGGGAATGCTGCATGGCCTTGGCTCTCCTATGTCCTACAGGACAGTCTTTCTGACTCCAAGATTCAATTCCTGGATGTTCCACATCCAGGCAAAGCCAACTGTTTCCCGTGGCAGCACTGCTTGCACTCACACAGTTCCTTTCATCCCGTGATCCCAAGGCTGTTTGCTCTTTTCTGCTCCAAATCCTGGCCATAGTGAAGTTAATTGATTGATGCACCAGGACAGGATTCCCTCGCTGTGCTGCTCACCAATGCACATGGTTTCTCTCCGTTTATTTCCAGGCCATTTAAATCCTGTAGGTCTGTGTCCATGCTCTTATATTTCCTCAGGAATAGGGGAAACAAACTATCCTGCTTATTCCAGTGGTTTGGCACTGGCTGTTTGGCATAAGGAATTCTTTGTGCTTGTGGTGGTTTTTAAGCCAGCACTCCAAAGCTCCTGACAACACTCTTGGATTTTTAGTTGTTGCAGCTTTGTCTAAAGGCAGGAGGAAACTGGAGGGGAAGGCTTAGATGTGACTGGTGCTCTAATCCGTGTTTTCTGCTGTCAGACAGGGAGCTGTGTTTCCTCATCCCTGAAACAGGAGCAGCTGGGAGCCATTTCACTGCCACTGAAGTGGAAGCTGCCTGGTGGAAGAGCAAACCTGTTGCATTTGCCTCATAGCCCTGTCTCTCGCTTTTAGGATCCTCTTAGAAGTCTTGAAAATAGGGTTTTAATGTAACATTTGTTCATATTATAGAATAATATTTCAAGTCTTCTTGTTGGTTTAAGTGGTTGTTGAGATGCACTGTTTAAAGTTGGTTTTCAATGGTTTTATCCCTTTCCATGGCAGGGGGTTGGAACTAGAAGGTCCATAAAGTCCCTTCCAACCCAAACCACTCCAGGATTCCAGGACTGGGATTGAGCCAGACAGTGCAGACACCATGCAATGAGGAGGTTTGGCACCTCCCACTGGTATGATCTTGAGCAGAGGGAGTTTATTCCACACCTTGTTCTTGTAAACTTGTTCCCAACCTGCTTTCTGCCCACTTGGAGTGGGCAAAACTTCACATCCCTTCCAGGTTAGGATGACCGTGGAGGGCTTGGAATGCACAAGGGACTGTGTGAGGTGTCAGCAGCAGTGACTGCTTTTCTTTTTCCCTCTCTTTTTCCCCCCCCCAAGTTGTGGGTAGCTTGCTCACACTGAGATTAAAAGCTCCTGACATAGGTATTGTGTTTCAGGTTATTTTACTGCCAGCTACTTCTCCAGAAAAAGAACTTCTCTTCCAAGGAAAACTCACTGCCAGCTGTTGTGTTCAGTGAAAGCCCCAGGGCACGGCCTGGTTCAGTTCCCTGATTTTCTCCCTGGTGCAGGAGTGCAGTGGGTCACAAGACAGTGGCTGAAAGCCGATTAGGATCCCAAGGAAACTGCTGGAGCACACTGATCCCTGGGCAGTCCATCCAGAACAGCCCCATCCACAGAGTTCCTGCCTTGTTCTTATGGGAAAGGCAATTCTGCAACAGCTTTTTGCCTCTCCTGTCTCAGATTCCTGAAACCTTTTGTTCTGTACCATGTGATGGTTCTCCCCACGATTAGCCCTCTCATTTTCCTCTTTGTACCTGGCAGTAATTGTGCCATTCCAGGGCTTTGGTGAGTTCCTAACCCACTGCCCAGCGGTGCAAACCACTGGAGGTTTGGCAGCAGGAGCAGTGCCACCCTTATTCACCACAGCAGTTACCCGGGGAAGTCCCTGCTAACAAGGGCTGTCATTATCCACACTCAGGGCTGGGATAGAGACTTGTTTGTAGCTCCTTCCACTGACTGGTGCCCAGTGTGAGGCTTTTTAATTGACATATAAGTCATGTAACAGTGCGTTTGAGCAGTTAATAATGAAGCATTTGGGGTTTGTGAGGCTCCTTCAGCAAGAACTTGGGAGTTTCTGGTTCTGTATCATTAGAACTCTTTTTTCATTTTTCCTTAAAAGCACAATGCTGAGCAGCTTTTGTGTGTGGTTAACTGCAGGGCTATTGTAATGCAATCCCAGTTTAGAAGATTCAGATAAAATCTACCTAAAAGTCATGTCTTTTGTTTCTAATCTTGTTGGGGAAAGGAAACCACAGTGGTTTAGTCTCTGTGTATATCTGTGCAGAGGGGGAAGGCTCTGCTTTCAGCTCTTATTTGTGGTGGCATCTCCTCTAAAAGGACTTCAGAGAATTTCCCATCATCTTTGCAAAATCTAAGAAGTTATGAAGTCCTGATTTGGGTTCAGCCACTTCCAGTGCCTTGGTCTTGATAGATTTAAAGGAGAGGGGAGGAAAAAAGAAGCTGAAATATAAAACCTTGTTCCAGTGAATGTGGCTTTGTGTTCCCTTTCAAGTGGCTGTAAAATGAGGGGACACACTATAGGGAGTGTTGGCTCTTTCACTTGAGCTTGTGAATTCAGCTCTTCATGGTTGGCAGAAGCAGGCAAATAGATCTCCTCTTGTCCTCTCATAATGCAGAATATTGTGGGGTGTTTTTCTTGTAGCATGAGGCATTTCTTCTGCTTCCTTGGGGAGATAAAGGTGGTGTTTTAGCCTCAAACACCAGGACAACTGCAGGGTCAGACCCAAGTCTGTGCAGTCTGAAGTTGCATCTCCTGTGGCTGCAGCAGCTGCTGGGCATGGAGGAGACATTGCTTGGGCATCCTGGATCTCTTTTTCCAGGTTAAAGCCCTTTGTGCAGCTGGCAATACCATGGTCAGGAGCAAACACCTGTAAGGACAGTACAAGCACATATTTATCCATCTCTGAAGTTTTCCTTGCCTTTTAACAAGTTGTGGCTCAGAAATTCCTGTGACCCAGGGGATGTATCTGTATTAGTTCCTGATTTCTTGTCCAGTATGCTCCTTGAGCATCCTCAGGATCTTAAGTTCTTCAGCTTAATTACGTGTGTTGTGTGAGGAAATGTGTCCTTTGGTTTTATTTTGAGTCTGCCTCGTGTGATTTCCCTAATTCTTGTGCTGGAAGAGGTGCTGAGCTGTTATTTCACTGTATTCCTGTGCCTGCTCTGCTTTTGCAGTCATCTCTTCCAGGCTGGAGAGCACAGTGGCTCTGCAGATGGAAACCCTTCTGTCCCTTGCTCATCCCTGTTGTTCTTTGACCCTTTTCCAGTTCTTTTCCAGGGGAGAGGAGCAGAGCTCAGGATGGATCCTCTCTGGGTTTGTGTAACAGCAGAGTGAGGGGTTCTGTTCAGGGTGAGGTTTGCTTTTCTTGAGGGTTCCCATTTTCCTGGAGTTACAGGTTGTGTTTCCAATGGTTAGTGGCCAATTTGGAGCCTGTCATCTTGGAGTTAGGACAGGAATTTTCCCACATGCATCTTTAATCTCAGCCAGCTAGACCAAATTCACTGTAAAGCTCAGCTGCTTTTTCTCACAGAGTCCTCCACAGTTGATGCTATTTTTGTTACCCTCAGTAGCTTAATATCACTCAACTTGGTCACTTTGCCATTCATTCTTCTTTCTAGATATTTTATGACTATATGGAGCCACAAATTCTACTGAAGCTCCACAGGTTTTCAGTCCTTGGCATTATGGAAATAGAGGACACAGCAAAGGCTTTATTAACTCTACAGCAGTGAAGATTGTGGAATATTCAAGTGAAGTTCCTTTTTCTGAAGAGCCTTGTGGCACCAGTGCTAATATTTAGTGCCTGGGGGATGATTTAAGGTAACCAAAATAATGGAATACATTTCCCTTGTAGTGATGGGGAAGAATAAAGACTCCCTGGTTAAAGACCAGGAGAATTTTCTCCCTTCTTAATGACTTAAAAGGACTTGTGTTATTTTGCTTGTGCTCCAAAGCCAGCAAGTCCAGTTGCAGTCCCTGGTATGATCCCAGTCATCCTCACATGGAATACCACTGGGAGTCCTTCCAGCCTTCCCTGCCTCCCTCTTTGCTCTAAATATTCATGGCTGTTCTCAGCTTTTCACCATTCTGTTTCCTGCACGAGTTTTGCCCTGTGGGACGAGGCTCCCTATGGGAAGGTAATTATAAATGTTTATGGGAATTGGGCTACTTTATTCAGGCAATTAAATGAGATGTTTAAGCAAGAAGAGGTTTGTTCCTTGCAATTGATTGCATCAGGTTTAAAAGGTGCCTGAAAAGGTGCTGGGAAGCAGCAGCGTGCCTGCGGATATCCGACAGCTCAGACCACCCTGCTTGTGGAAAACCCCCTGGAGAGGGAAAGCCCTGGCTCTCTTCATGTCCTTCTTGCCCCAGGCTGCTTGCTCTGACATGGAAATAAGTGTCCAAGGCCATGTGTGTCCTGCTTTTTCAGTGATGTGAGTTCCCCCTCTCCGGAGCTGCTGTGGATATTTGAGTTTGATTCTGTTCTGTAGAACAAAAGGCCTTTCCTGCTCTGACATTTTTATTTCCATGTGTCCTGTCTTCCTTGGTGCTGAGCTCCTCTGGGGAGCAGGAGGTGGGATGGAGGTGTCAGGCCATAACCAGATCACTGCCTGATTTCTGTCCCATTTCCAGGGTGGGACAGACTGGGATGTAGCTTTTCTGTGTAACCCTGATGGCTTTCTGATGCTGACAACAGGAAACCCTCAGGTTTGGTTTGGAAATGATGGGACTTGAGGCTGCTTGAGGAGCTTAATAAGCAAGTGATGCATCATCCATCATTTGTGCTGACTGTCCATGCTTTGAGCAGATCCTGCTGGGAAGGCAGTGGGCTGCTGTAACTCCTGAGGTGTGTGATCAGGGAGAGTTCTCTGTGTCTGTTTTAAGGCCAGGATTTGATTACAAGGCTCCCCAGGGCAGTGCTCATGGCCCCAAGGCTGCCAGAGCCCAAGGAGCATTGGGACAGTGCCCTCAGGGGACCATTGGGGTGTCAGTGCAGGGCCAGGATGGTCCTTGGGGGTCCAGCTCGGGGTATTCTGTGATTGGGAGTCTCAGCCCTTTATGGAATGACACTGCTAGCACAGACCCCTCTGCAGACAGTGCTGCAGACTGGTAGCACTTCCCCCTTGCTGAAGGGATCTCCTGCTGTTCCTCCCTGGGCTTGTAGGACCTTCTCAGGGTGAACTGGCACTGCTGCCTGACCTTCCCTGCCCGAGGGCTTCGGGCTGTGCTCCAGCTCAGGCAGGTCCCAGCGACCCAGGCTTGGTGCTGCACAGCTGGGAGCCCTGCCCTGGCCCTCCTGGGGATTAGAGCCTGCTCTTTCCCCATCCCCTGGTGTGGCAATAAAGTCCTTACCTTTGCCGGGAGCAGCTGAGGCTCAGGGTTGGTTGTTCTTCAAGGGAAGAGGCTCTGAACAAATGGGTAGCAGTTGTCACCCATTGTTTGGTTTTGTACACACTCTTGAGCCTTTTGTTGTTGTCCCCCCCAGTGTGAACAGATAAGGTGACAGTAGATAAGGTGATCCCAGCTGCTGTTACCGGGACCTGGCTTGTGACATTGCTGCAGCCCCTGGTGGAATCTGTTTGCTCACCAGGGATTGTATCCCAGAGCAATGCCCAGTGTGTGCAGATGCTGCTCTGCTTCTCTGGGCTGTCCCATAGCTGGGTGGGCTGTGGGTTACAGCATCCCACAGCCTGTGGATGCCAGGGAGGATGAAGGCAGGCTGGGAGAGCCTGGAGACAAGAAGGCTCCGGGGAGACATGAGAGCCCCTTCCAGTGCTTGAAGAGAGCTGGAGAGGGACTTTGGACAAGGGGAATGGCTTCCCACTACCAGAGGGCAGGGTCAGGTGGGATATTGGGAATAAATTCTTCCCTGGGAGGGTTGGCAGACCCTGGCACAGGGTGCCCAGAGCAGCTGTGGCTGCCCCATCCCTGGAAGTGTCCAAGGGCAGGTTGGACAGGGCTTGGAGCAACCTGGGCTAGTGGAAGGTGTCCCTGCCCATGGGAGGGGGTGGAATGAGATGAGCTTTGGATGTCAGGCTGCATTTTCCATGGCAGGCTCCTCAGGACACTGCAGTGCTCACAGAGAGGAGCAGGAGTTCTGTGCTGGGATTTTGAGGAGATTTGAAACAGTGCTGGGTTGAGGAAAACTGTGCTGAAGTGAAGATGTTCACTTTGGTCCCCTCTCTAGCTTGGGGACATGGGGACATCTGCTCTAGTCTCTTTGGAAGGTGGTGCCTTCTGTTGTGCCACACTGGGGTTTTTGAGGGAGGGGTCGCTTTTGCACCAAAGCTCCTTGTTACCCCCACACTGGTCTCGGGATCCCTTCACCTTCCCAGCAGGGAGAGGGCACTGATGGGGGTCCAGCTGCTCAGGTAAGGGGGTGACATGTGCAGCAGGACCCTCAGCCACTGTCCCAGCCCTGTCCCACTGTCCCTGCAGGTGCCCAGGGGGGTGATTGATCTGGCAGCCGGCTTATCCCGTGCCCACGTTCGGGAAGCAGCGGCTTTAGCTCGGGCAGTCACTTCCCAGAGGAATGAGTCACGTTGCCATCTGTCCGTGTGTAACACAACGTGCTGGGTGCCGAGCCAGCAGCAGGGCTTGGCACCTTCCTCTGCATCTCTGGCTCTCCCTGCAGCTCTTGTTGTGCTCCCTGTTCAGGCCTGGCTTTGCTTCCCACCCTGGCAGTTGGATTTTGGCCACTGCAACAGACTGGGGCAGAGTCACAGGAGGAGAGGGGGAATTAAATCCACTTATGTGGGGTGTGTGTTCTTGAAGAGAACATGTGCCTTGGTCTGATCCCTGTCCCCAGAAGGCAGTCTGTGCACGGGATCACACAGGGCTCGGTTCCATCCAGCTTGTGCAGAGGAGGTGGAGGTGAAGCCTCCTTGGCTGTGTGGCTGAGGGACTGCCAAAGGCTGGGGTGTTGTTCCCACCTGGAGGCCAACTCTCCCTCATTGGGAATATTTCTGCACATGCTGTTATCCCAGGACTGGAGCTGCTTGGGGATGGGCTCTCCTGGATTTTGCAGTGGTACAGGACGTGGTTTCCTTGAGCAGCTCGTGTGTTTGTGGCAGAGGTTCTGTGAGCTGCCAGGAGGGGTGGGAAGCTGCCTCCCATCACCAGGGGGGTGTGGTTAGGGTGCTCTGCTGCTGCTGCCCTCATTTCAGCCCTGGACACAACAACCAGGGAAACATTCCAGGCTCAACCAACCCACCAGTTTTGGAGCCCTGGCAGTGTCTCCTCTCTGGGGGAGAAGGGAGAACCTGCCATGCCTGTGGGCACCTGCTGCAGGTGTTGCTTTGCTGTGGAGGTGGGATGGACTTGGCACCTCTTGGGGCAGCTGTGGTGGTGATGGATTTGCTCCATGGGAGCCAGAGCACCACGGTGCCCGTTGTGCCCAGACTGCAGGGACCTGCCTGTGCTCAGGGAAAGGGGCAGAGCCAGGGAGGAGCATCAGCCCAGAGCCCTCTGGCTGTTGACAGGTTTTAGTTCTGGGGTGGTGTCTCATGATCTGGCAATGACACTGAGTGTGGGCTGGGCAGCACCTCATAGCCCTTTGGAGCAGGCTGGTCCTGCTTCTGTGAGAGCATCTCTGTGAAACCCAGAAAGGATTGGCACAGGGGAGGGTGGGGCAGCCCTTGGTGCTCTCCTGCCCCTTTGGCCTGGTGCAGGTGTTTGGACAGAACATTCCTGCAGGAGGAGAGATGTGGCTGAACACCAGGGGGGTGGGAGATCCCTGTGGACTGCAGGTTGACAGGTGGGATGCCATCAGGAGGTTTCAGAGCTCTCAGTGAGGGGTCCTGCTGGGGGCTGTTTCAGTCCCTGCAGGCCCAGGCAGATGTCTGTGCCCCCTGGGTTTGAGCTCTAGTCTGCTTCAATGCCCACATGGGAGTTCAGGTGGGATTATTTTTAATAGTCATGGAATGGTTTGGGTTGGAAGGATCTTTAAAGCTCATCTCATTCCAATGCAGGGACACCTTCCACCAGCCCAGGTTGCTCCAAGCCCCGTCCAACCTGGCCTTGGACACTTCCAGGGATCCAGGG
>JAWWMP010000060.1:4267384-4282385 GCA_035047865.1 Dendrocincla tyrannina | reverse complement strand
CAGGATGAACTTTCTTTTCTCCTTCTCTTCCAGGATGAACTTTCTTTCCTCCTTCTATTCCAGGATGAACTTTCTTTTCTCCTTCTCTTCCAGGATGAACTTTCTTTCCTCCTTCTATTCCAGGATGAACTTTCTTTCCTCCTTCTATTCCAGGATGAACTTTCTTTCCTCCTTCTTTTCCAAGAGCGTCTTTCACTCTTCCTTCTCTTTCAAAGTGAACTTTCTTTCCTCCTTCTTTTCCAAAAGGATCTTTTTCTGCTCCTTCTTTCTTTCCTCCTTCTCTTCCAAGAGGCTCTTTCTGTTCTGCTTCCCTTCCAAGAACTTTCTGTTCTCCTTCTCTTCCGAGAGGACCCTTTGCTTGTCCTTCTCTTCCTCCCCTGCCCCTCTGAGTTTCTGCTGCCTCTACAAGGCTCTGCTTTGACTCTTGGCCCTTGGGCAGGGGTTTCCCCTTGGCTTGGTCACTCACAGGCTGCTTTCTTCCATCAGCAGGCCCTGGGATCAGTGGGGACCTCCTGGAAGGACACAGTGGGAGGGGTCTGCCTGAGGACAGGAGGGGGCTGGGGCCACATCCTGCCCACAGGGACCCTCGGCTGGCACACGGCTGTGCCCACACTGGGGCTCTCCTGGAGGGCTGGAGAGGAACCAGCCCTGGGGGGGTCCCCTCTCGGGGGTTGGTGCTGGGGGAGGGCTCACCTGACCCGAGAGCTGTCCTTCATCTCCATGTCTCCCTCAGCCCAGGGCGGCCTGCCTGCCTTCGCAGTGGAGCTCAGGGCAGCGGGCACGGAGAGTCCAGGAAGTCTCCCTGGCACCAGGAAGGAGAGACCTTGTCACAAGAGCCATGGCTGTGATGTCTCCTGAGCCTTGGCCCCCTCCTCAGTGCCAGCACTCCCTGGGCTCCTCTGCTTTGGGGCAGGTGATGCCCCTGAGGTGACAGCAGAGGGAATTTCCCAGAGCCCTCAGATCCCCACCCTTCTGCTGTACCCAGGGATGGACCTCTTGGTCACCTCCCTCCCACCCCAGGGCTCGGGTCTCATGGTCCCAGCCTGAGGAGGAATGGCTGTGCCAAGCTGGCACCAGCTCTGGCACAGTCAGATCCTTGTGACTCTTGTCATCAGGGATTCTCCCCGCAGACCACAGCAGCCTGTGCTATGGCAATGAGCTGGGAGCTGCTTTACCTTCCATGCCTGGCCTGACAGGTGGCAAACCCTCCTGTTCCTTCCCCCTGTCCCCCCCAGGGCCGTGTCTCCAGGCCCTGAGAGGGTCCCTGTGCAGTGACATGGGCAGTGACATCGCCAGTTGAAACCTGGAGACAAAGGGACAGCACAAGCCTGAGCCACTGCAGCACCATCACCTGCGCTCAGGCCAGTCTGGCACTGGTGGGTTCCCCAGGTCAGCTGTGCCCCATCCCCAAGGACTGTCCTGGGAAAGGGGGTCACCCAGGAGAGGATTCCTGGCTAGGACAGGGAAGCAAGAGCAGCCAAAATCCTTCCTCTGCCTCCTCAGGTCCGCTCACAGGAATGACAACCAGACACACGCAGAGTGGTTGCTCTGTGTCCCCACAGCACGGCCCCACTCATGACCTCTGTGTCACGAGGGGAAGCTGCTCCCAGAGTGCAGCTGGAGGCTGGAGCTCCAGGGGCTGGAGCTGCCCGAGTCCTGCACTCACTCGGGAAAGACGACGACGCGGCTGGTGAAAGCCAGGGAAGCAATGGACACCTCTCGGGACACCACCATGTCCAGCTGCTGGAGAACCTGCACAGAGAGACGGGGAGGTGCCAGGGCATCCTCAGCGTGGCCAAAGCACTCGGGGCTGGAGGAGTTCAGGGCAGCAAGAGCTGGTGGGACCTGCTCTCCGTGGTCAGAGCTGCTGGCCCTGCTCAGAGCTGGGGGTCTGCCCGAGCAGGGGGAAACAGAAGGCTCACCTTGAATGTAGCCCTTTCCTGGATAGTCTTCCCAGTCATCTTCTCCCCAGTCATCTTCTCCAAGAAGTCAGGGTAGAACCTCATGTGTGCCCTCCTGCCCTCGATGAGGAGCACCCCCACGTCCCTGAGGACAAAGGCGGTGCTCTCGCCCTTGCCCAGGCAGTGGTACAGGAGGGACGTGGTGCCCAGGATGCAGCCCTCGGCTTTGCTCCGCGACACGGAGGCCTCCACGGCCACCTGGGAGTATTTCAGGGGCTCCAGCTGCTTGTCCCCTGGAAAAGCACACGAGAGGGATGGAGGAACTCCCCCAGGATCTGGCCACAGGGGCTTCCCAGGGGCTGGTTATTGCAGCCCTCACCCAACAAAGCCCCAGCTCGGAGCTGCTCTGCTGGTTTTTAGAAAAGGGGGGTGATCCCCCCCTTCACCCCAGCCCTGTGACCAGCCAGGGTTTCACTCCCCATCCTACCAGTCTGGTCATCCTTATTGTCCCCAGAACTGTAGACTCCTCCAAGGTTCCTGGCCAGGTAGAACACTGGGCTCTGCAGAACCACAGTCTTGTCGCTCACGTGGGTCTCTGTGCAGACCACATCGAAGGAGCCAAGGGTGGGAACTCGGACCCCCTGGAGCAGAAGAGAAAAGCCAAAGGGTGAGGACTGCTCAGAGGGAAGTGCTGGGGATGGTTCCACCCAGGGCTGGTACCTTGGACCAGACCCTGCCAGCTCCCGCTGTCCAGAAGAGTGAGCCAGGACACTGGGAGAGCCCTGGGGAGGAGATGCCAAGGCCTCTCTTTTCACTTTGCCCCCAAAAAGCGGCGCTGGGTGAGGGCAGAGGCAGCTCGAGGGGCTCCAGTGACCAGGGTCAGCCCCATGGTGCACCACCACCTCCCAGAGCTGACACCACGCTCACACAACCCCCTTTTGTCCCCGAGGGGGGATTTTTGGGGTGGGTTTCCTGCTTTTTGAGCAGGTCAAGAGGAACTGCAGGCCACTTTCCAGGGCCATGAGGACTCCCCACTTCCCTGGGTGAACGAGGAGGGTGCGGGTGTTGTCCCACCTTGTGTTGCAGGAGCTGCCTTTGGATGTGGCTGGAAACTGCATCCCACACAGCCCTTCGCTCTGGAAAACAAGGGACAGGCAGGTCACCCTCTGTGTCTGCTGCTTCTCAGCATCTGGGCATCTCCTGGAGGTTTGTGGGTCCACTGGACTCTGTGGATCCCTGTGGGACCCTCACCATCCAGAACACCAGAAGAAGACCCACAGGATGCCGTGCAGTGCTGATCCAGTTTCTGTTTAATCTCTCTGTCTCTCTCTTTCTTCTCTCCCCTCCTTTTTTCAATTTCTTTCTCACATTTAGTGTTGAACAAAACCCATCCCGTTGACTTTGGCACCTTAATTCCTGCTGAGGCATTTCTAATAACTTTAATAACTGGATCAGAGCAGGCACTGGCCAGTGTGTGTGTCCCTGCTGTGCCCAGCCCCACGGGTCCCCCGGGCTGTGGCGGTGGCTCCTGGGGACACTCCTGCAGCGCCCGTACCTGTGGGGGAGATTCTGGGCATCATGAAGGTCGACTCCATCCCATCCCAGAAGTCCATCCTGGTGTGGCTCACGCTGCCAGAGTGATCCTGAGTGGCCACAGCCATGTCCTTGGTGACACAGACGTTCACCCTGCGATTGTCACCTCCAGAGTGCAGGTGCCACCACCCCACAGCCCCTTTTGTTCCCACATGTCACGGACTCGGTGTGACATCACAGTGCCATGGACTTTCCAGATCAGACTTTAAAAATAAAGCCCTCTGGGTAAAAACCTCAAGAATTCCCATAAGACACACCCCAATTCTGGATCCTCAATAAAAGCAGGTGCCTTTTGTATGGAAAAGTATCCTTTATTTACACAGAACTCAGTGTGGTGCTGGAGCTCTGTAAGTCAGGGAGAATAGAGACAATAAAATCCAGTGAAAGAGATAAACTGCTTGACTTTGGAGACATTTAATGAATCAATCAGTGCCTAAAGCCCAGCGTGCAGAGGGGCTGAAGGACAAGAAATTGAGAAATGCTGTGGACTCCTCCAAACAACTTGAACACGTAATCCCAGATGACAGGATGAAATGGGCTCATAAAGTGCACAATATTGTGATTTGGAGTGACCTCCAGCCTCCCTCATCTTTAATAGCAAACCCTTTTTGACACCAAGGAAAGCATGATGGATCTTTTATGGCATTCTGCTGCTTCTGGAAAGACGTCAAAGGCCACCCGAGATAGTTTATCTCACTCTAGTCTTGAGTGATCGGAGAGGCTGAGGGGATTAAGGAGGGAAGCTGATGCGCTCAGGGGTGCTGCATTTTGGGAAGATAAGCTGGACATCAAACCCAGTGATTTAGAGTCATTAAAGAGAATGAGGGCAACCAGTAAAGCCATGTGGGAGGGAAAGGCTTGTTCCAGGGTCAGAGCACGCAGTGGAGCACGGGGTACCTAAAGAAGGTCCCCAGGGCTGAGGGGACAGCTGAGGACTCTCCCCAACCTCCACACGCTCTGTCTGTCCTTCATGGTGCAGCTGGAGAGAATCTGAGTCCCAGTTCCTCTCTGAGTTCCAGTTCTTGGAACGTGGGAAAACCACCCAGAGCCTTCTGCTCAGCCTGAGTTCAGGCTCCAGATGATTGAGGCTCTTGGAGAACACTGCAAAGTGCTGAGGGGAACAGCCCCATCCCTCTCCCAGCAGTGCAGGAGGAGAACGCCTGGAACGCTCCGTGTATCCCAGTGCTAATTACACAAATGTGATGGATGCACTGCCTGAGTTAAATTTACAGGAACAAGACAGAATGGAAGGGAAAACAAACAGAAACAAGGAGGAGGAATTAATGATGCCTTTAATGAAGAGAAATCAAAACTCATTTGTTGTTTTGGGAGGAGAAGGCAACTTGGAACACCATGGCAGTACAAGCTGAACAACAGCAAATTGATGTCTTGCCTGTCAGAGCAAGAGTAATAAATTATTATTTTCCATGATTTAATTTTCCCTTTTAAAGGAAATACTTCATTCTGCTCAGCTTTGAAGAGAGAACCACATTATTTAAAACAACTTAAACCCATTAGCCTAATGAGCTATAACACAGCCATGTCTAGAATGCAGTGTGGGGCTGGGCTGAGGGGTCCAGCCCCCTGCAAGGAGCAGCGTTTCTCACTAGGGGGTGTGTCTCCCAAGCAATTAGGCACAGGAGCCTAATTAGCATGAAGGCAGCGTTCAGAGAAGCATGATAGAGCAGGACCTGTGACCTGCAGGACTACAGGAACAGCTGGAATGCTGCTTGGTTTTGCCACTTCCCAGGTGAACGAGGGAAATTCCAGGAGCACATTCCAGAAGGGGCATTTCCTTTCACCTTTGGAACGTCTGCTGAGTTAAAATGAATTGGTGAAATGTTAATTGGAGACCTTTTATGTTTAATAATTCCGGGTGCCAATTCAGCTGGCATTGTGACGAGCACAAAGCTGAAGCTTGTTATGAACACTGTGATTACACCATTGATCAAAGCAACAAGGTGTGTATTTTTAAACATAACACTGACATTTATGGTCTTTCTGGCAGGTTAATTGGGAGCCAATTAACATGGAGAGAGTTAATTACTAAAGCTGTTGGGCTCTCTTTCAGTAAAACTCAATTGCCTTAGGACAAGCTGCTTAAAACACAGAATCAATTCTGAAATCTCTTGGCCCAACTGTCAATAATTTTCGGTTCCTTCCACAGAACTGGAAGCAGCGCCATCCCCTGCTCCTCCTGCCCCAGCAGGGCAGCAGTGCCCTGGCAGCACGAGCTCGGTGTCTGCTGCACAACAGCATCTTTGGAACAAGCTTTGCAAAGCAGCAGCAGTGACTTATTCTGTGACTCAACATATCTGGCAACTTCCTGAAATGTTTCGTATTTATGAGTCTCTGACAGGGGGGCTTCATTGCCCCTCCTTCCCACCAAAACCATGGGGGTTATCAGCCTGGCTGCTCACCTGTTCTCCTCAAGCTTGACATCTCTATTGCTAAGTGCAGTCTGCCTGGAGCTTTTCATTAGCTTTGAATGAAATATTGTTCATTAATAAAGCCCCAGGACAGGAAAACATCCGCCAATTAGTTCAGGGTGCAGAGGGAACCAAGAGGAATAGGAATGGGCCTTATTTTTAGACTAAATGCCTTATGTTTATGGAGCCTTTTTTAATTTAAATGTGGAGAGAAGAAACACAGAGCAATTCAGGGGAGTTTTGCTGTCTAAGATGTAGAAAACACTGAGCATTTAACACATTTTCTCATGCAATGAGGGTGTCTGTATAAACATGACAAGAAACACGGGGCAGGGGTTTATATTATGCCTTGATGGAAAGAGGTGGGAGTGCCCAGTGGATCCTCTGGACCTCGGGGAGCAAATGCTGTGCAAACTGAGTGTAATGAGTGAGAAAAGCAGTTGCATTGGGTCAACAAAGAGTGAAGCCTGTCATGGTCAACACCTTCTTCCATGATACAAAGCAAGAGGTCTGAAGGATCCTTCAGAAGAAAAAAAAGCTTCTGGTTGCTGTTTCTTGGCTCTCTATAAAGCAGAGAGGTCTTAAAACAAAACCAGATGCTCCAAAAACCCATCTGGGGGGGGGGGGGGGGGCAGATGGAGAAGGGAAATTCCCTGGGTCCCTGGGCAGTCCCCACCAGCCCCAGGCAAAGCTCCAGGGCTGCTCCCAGGGCTGCTTAATCCCTAAATCCAGTTCTCCTCTGGGGGGGAGTTAAAGAGCGCGGGGAATCAGCAGGAAAAGCTGCAAAGCTGGAACATTTCACGGCAAAGGAAGAGCCAGGAGAGGGAGCCCAGACACCACCGAGCACAGCCAGCCCTTCCGAGGGCATTAAACCTCCAGAGATGGGGAATTGCCCACCAAAACCAGGCACAACAGCCCGAAAGGCCAGCCTAGGGGTAATAATATATTTATATAAAGGCCAGCCTAGGGGTAATAATGTATTTGTATAACACAGAGCTGCCTGAGAGGCGTCCTTTCCCCCTGTCAGGCTGCTGACAAATTCGGCAGGACTTGATTTCTCAATCAGCCCTTCCTAGAATGAGGTGTGTTGTCCACCCAGCTGGTGCCCAGTGGGAACCACCCCAATGTTGGTGGGATTGCTGCTGGCCCCGGGCCCAGGGAGGGCAAACTGGCCGTGGGCAAAGGGACATTTGGGGGGGATTTCCCAGGAAAGGGGTTTCTCTTGGAAAATGACAGCTCCGCAGGACCCACATTTTCCTGGGAACACACATATCCCATCAGACAACAATGGGATTCCTGGTCACAGTGGGAGAAAGGGGAGACCAAGGGAAACAAAGGAAGGAGGGACAACAGCCCCAGCACCCCAAAAAGCAGCAGGAGGGCCAACAACCCTCAGGGGAAGGGCTCAAATCCTGTGCCTGTCGCTGTTTCCAAGCCCCAAAGAGTGACTGGCAGGATCCTGTGGGGCATTTGGAGTGTTTAGCAGGCACAAGATGTACCTGGAGAATTTAACAGAAGCTTCTGGTTCTTGATCAAAGCAGAAAAATAAGTTTTCTGTTGTTTATATCAATGTTTCTGCATCATCTTCTCCCCGTGGCACTTTTTTTCCCCATATATCAAACTGCTCTCTTCTCTTCCACGCAGGTTTAGCCAGGCATGAAGTGCTAATAGCACTGCTGGGGTGTAGCTTTTGAGCTTAATTAATGGTTATAAGAAACTTCAAAATTCTTGACAAGGGTTTTTTTTTCCAGTAAAGCAAATACTGTTCTCTTTCTCAGACCTAGAGACAAGTCCTGGGGAAGTTTACCTAGCAAAAGTCATTGCAGAGGTCGGTTTGGGCAGGTAATGTTGCCACGAAGGTGGAACACGAAACAACTGAGCACCTGCTCAGGGATCTTGAAGACTAAAGAACTCACAACTCAGAGTGGGAAACCCTCTGTGTTCCAGCTCCCCCACTGGCAGTAGGAGATGGATCCCTGGTTTATTTAGGATCACAAAGTCGAATCTGCACATTAGAGACAGGAATAAAAGGCACTGAATAACAGCTGCTACCACCTTCAGCTTCCTTCTCAAATCCTGGCCCTGGAGCCTGTCTGTGTTTTGATCAAGTGTAAATTATACATGACACAACCCCACTTAGTACCTTTCAGATAATCTAAAGCTCTGAAGTGGTTTACTTACACTGGCTCCCATGAATTAACTGGATGTTAAAAGTCCAGGGCCACAGGGGTATTAGAAACCTCATTCCTATCTAGGTGTTTAACCCCAGAAATCAGTGGAGTTTGCATCTTTAAATATTCAGAATCATAGGATAGTTTGGGTTGGAAGAGACCTTGAAGCTCATCCCATCCCACCCTGCCAGGGGCAGGGACACCTTCCGCTATCCCAGGTTGCTCCAAGCTCCATCCAAGCTGACAAACATCCATGTTTGGGCTTAACTCCCTTGGTTTTTGATTAACCGCTATCTAAAAATCAGGTGGGTTGGTTACAACTCATCCAGCATGGAATGGGAATGAAAAGAACAGGGTTGTATGAGCAAAACATGCCCCCATAACCACCTGCAGCCCCTGACACCCCCGAACACAAGGCTTAAACCCCCTGCAAGAGGAGCAAGGGCAGCGTCCCCACCTCAGCTGCAGCCCCAGAGCCAGAAGGAGCAGTGGCAGAAAGGTATTTAAAAGCTGCTAGATATTGTACAGCACCAAACCCAAACTGTTTGGAGGAATAGCTCAAAGGAAAAAAAGGGCCATCTGGTGGCAGAGCTCCCCAGGGTTTTAAAAATAGCACTGCCTGGTCTGCAGACACAGTTCCTTCTGCATTCACATGCTGATTAACCATCTGATTTGTCAGGCATTTAACTCTGACAGCTGCTTTGCAAAATCTAAGTGTGTGCATTAAACACTCATAAAAACACTCATGGACATTATTGTACAGCACACGCCGTGTGTGCCAAGCAAAAATTAACATAACTGCATTGTTATTGTCTCCAAGCAAAAAGTATTCTTAGCACCACTGGAACATGTCCAGGCCTCCCTCCAATCACACTCAGTTCCCACTGCTAATAGGATCTTGCTCAGTTTGGAATCCAGAAGCGAGACATGTCACCATGAGGAGCTCGTACACAGTGGAGTAAATGCTGAGAGTGGCTTAAATCCAGACATAAATCCAGATAATCAAACCCTTCCCACCCCAGCAGCACTTGCTAGCGAGGCTCCATCATTCCTGGGTAGATAGAACAGAGGAAGTGCAGTCTCCAGGACTGTCTTGGTGTTACCCTCTTCAATCTGCTTTTCTGGTGAAGTCTCAGAGCTCTATTAGCAAGATGTAATCAATCAACGTCCTTCGGTGGACACCAGGGTGGGTGTCCTGATCATGAGGCACACACAGCTCTGCAGCTCAAGATTCAGCCTCAAAAAGCCTTTTCTCTTCAAAGACAGCAAGGTCAGAACGGGATTTATTGCAAACTTTCACCCAACAGAGGTCACCAATTAATGCTGGAGCTAATGAAGAGCATCCCTTCCAGCCCAGTGCCCAGGGATTGCTTTGCTGGGCTGGCTGGGGCTGCTCTTCCTCTCTGCCTGCAGCTCTCCCAGGCTGGGCCTGGGTGTCCCAGGGAGATGGATTAATGCATAAACCCCTCCAGTGGGACTCGGAGCAAGCTGTCGGTAGAAACTCAGAGGGACAGGATCAATACTACTCTTAACAAGTAGCTTTTTATAGGACTGCTCTGCTCCCCTCTCTCTCCTCCCCAGCCCCCTGTCCCAGCCTGGTTTTGGTTATAATTTGTGCTGGCCACTGAACGATGCTGAGGTGGGAGAGGAGAGGGAGGGCTCTTTTATCACACAGCACAGCCAGGACCATGAGCAAGGCATTGCAGGCTCCAGATGCCCACAGAAAATAATATCCATGGCCACCACACCGACATCCTTCCTTCTCTTGGAGCCCTTTACAGCCTCCAAAAAACCTGCAGGATTTTCTTCCTTAGCAGCCTCTACATTTCTTTGATTTCCTCAGCCCTTGGTTTTTGCTCTCCCCCCTGAGCGGAGGAGGAATTTTGTCTTGTCACAGAGTCCCCTTCTTACTTTTTGCCATGATCTGGCAGGGAACAAGGCATGCCATCAACTGTGCTTCAGGCAAAATATGAGCTAATATTGCATTGAAAGTTAGTTAAAATATGAGTGGGCAGCAGCTTTTGCTGAGCTAAAGGGAATTGCAGGAGCATTTTGAAGGTGCTGGTCTTGGGTATATTGGACTGTCTCATTTTCCCCTGATTTAATCACACAGCAGAAAATCGTGTCAGTCAGGAAACAATAGAGTTGGCAATTCCCTGCTAGTGCAGTTACAATACACTGGGAGGGTAATAAAACATGGTTAATAAACTACAATTCCGAGATGAGCATAAGTATTATTCAAATGACAGAATTCTCCACTCTCCCACTTCTTTATAACAAGGCAAACTGCAGGACTGTGTTTCAATCATCCCTCAGTGCCAATGAGATAGGGAAGAAATGGGGCTTTACCTGAGCAATGCAACAGCCTCATCCATCCCACCAAATTCCTGCTGCAGGAACGAGCCACACACGGAGGGACCAGGGCCTGAGGCAGGAGAGTGGCAGGGGAGCTGTCCCGGAGTCTGGGAAACAGCAGGGAGAGCATTCCTGGCCATTCCCCTGGAGCCACTGCCCATGGCCAGGATGTTCTGGATCTCATTCCCAGGAGTAGCTGGTTGAAGGCAATAAGCTGATTTATCCAGGATAAAAGTGTGCTCTTCAAAATTCCTGGGATACTGATCTGTATCTTCTAAAGCCTCCCTCTCTCTTGCCAGGTAAGTGCCTAAACATCAAAGAGACTTCAGACACCTGGTTGTCCCCCTTGGCTGTTTTTGTTCCTCCTTGGGATGGAGATTTCATTCCCACTCTGTCTCTCCTGCCTGCCATTCCCCTCCCTGGAGAGAAAATGCTCTTCCCACAGAGGTGTCACTCCAGCTATTTGGTGTCTCCACCATAAAATCCCAGGATGGTTTGGGTTGGAAAGGGACCTTCAAGATGATCTCATTCACACCTCCCACCAGCCCAGGGTGCTCCCACCTGGCCTTGGGCACTTCCAGGGATGCAGGGGCAGCCACAGCTTCTCTGGGAATTCCATCCCAGCCCCTCCCCACCCTCACAGGGAGGAATTCCTCCCCAATATCCCATCTAACCCTGCCCTCTGTCAAGGAATTACTATGAAAGCCATCCCCCCTTTTCCCATCACTCCATGCCTTTGTCCAAAGCCCACTTTGAAGCAGACCTGAATATTCAAACCAGGGCTGTTCTCAAAATCACATGGAAAGCCTGGCCCTGCCCTGATGGATCAACACAGCTGAGGGAGTGCCATGGAAATGGCAATAACTCTGAAAGCAGGAGCAGGGGAGGGTGCAAAGATTTGCCACAGAAGGAAAGGAAATGTGCACGCAGAGTCCCACTGCCCTCGAGGTGCTTCGCACCCATCAAGTTGAGCTCTTTGCAAATAAATGTCCTTTTGTATTTATAAAGCACCTCTCATCCAGAGAACACAAAGTGCAAGGAATTACTATTAAATTTTATATTGCAATGCCAAGGCATTCTGAGATGGTAGCAAATCATTTTCACATTTCAGTAATTTATTGAAGAAGTTGATTCTTGAGGATTTTACTGTCAAACAGTCAGCAGGACCCAGAATTAATCTCCAGTCCCCTTGATGCCAAAACAGCCACGGGAAGGGGGTGTTAAATGTACTTTTCCTCTTGGTTTATGGTAAATAAAGTAGCTCATGTCCTTGGAAGCACTTAGGGCTGGCTGAGCAAACTCTGGAAAGCCAACAAGGCGAGGCTGGGCTACAAAGGCAGCTTTGCTTTATCAGAACAGGGAGCATGAAATTGTTAAAAAACCCCAAACCCTCCCAACCCAAAAATAGAACCAGTGAAGTTTGCCCGTGCTCCCTTGGCTCCAGTGAGTGCCCCGGGATGCCAAAGACTTGTCATCAGAAGCACCAGCAGGACATGGGAAGGGCACGTTGCTCCCCTGCTGCTGCCACTGCCCCATGGCACTGGTGGTGCCCCCAGCCCCTCCTGGGAGCTCCTGCCTGGCCCCAACACCCTCGTGCTGCTGCCACAGAGCTCGGGCCAGGCAAACAGAGCACCTGCTGCTGAAAGCAGGGCTAGATTTCCTCCACATGAGAAATGACATGTCAGTGGGTTCTCTCGAAGGATCACAGCTGAATATGATTAAACACTTCAAAAAGAGAGTGGGAAATATTTTCGGTTCCCTGTTTTTCGTGGAATCGCAGGGACCGGGGCCTGGAGCTGCTGGGACCACTGCTGAATAGTTTATTTTCCTTGTTCCCTTTCTGCTTTCCTTTTCATGAGAATGTTTGCACAACCCCCCTCCTGAAGTGGACTTTGACACCAAAGTTTATTTTTCCAGTTTCATCACTGATGCCTTGATTTAGTTCTTATTCCACAGCAGCAGCAGGGCCCAAACTCCCTGCAGTCGATGAGTGGCCATCGGGGCAGCTCCAGCAGAGCTGGGATCAGGACTCTGCCTGAAGCACCGCCCATGGCTCGGGCTGAAGTCAAAGGGATAACTCTGGAACTTTGGAATATTTCAGCTCAGACTCAAAAAAAGGCAAATGAGGCCCCCCTGGAAGGGGTTGGAGGTGGCCAGAGAAGGACCACACTGCAGCCCAAGAGCAAAATGGGAAACCAGATCAGAATGGATGAGTGACCTTTGTTTGATGGAGAAGGGGAAAAGGAACCGATTATTTTTATTACCTGTTCAACCTTCTCAGTCTCTCCATGCAGCTTTCTACTAAAACCTTCCAAAACCCCTACACTGAAGAGGGACTGGAAGTATTAAAGAGCCATAAAGTGCATTTATGTTTATTTAAATCTCTTCCTACTGAAAAGACATGGGTGTACCATAAATATCTCCTCAACTGCTCTTTCTTCTGCTCCCTCAAGCCGAGGTCTGATCCATCCTTTCACCTCCTACAACCCCCGACAGCAGCTCTGGAGCTCTTTCATTCAAAGCTCTTCTGCTTGAGAGAAACAGTGAGAGGGACTTTGAGCACAGTTTACAACTTCGAGACATTAATGGCTCGTGCTGGGATGTGGATTTTGAAATATTAGAGACTAAAATAGCTCCTATGATTATCTTTTGTGATGCCTTGAAGTCCCTGTGCCATAAACACATAAGTCCTCAAACACTATTGGGAGAGATTCCTGCCAGCTTTCCCTCACTGCCTCTAAAATTTGCATTTTTTGCAGGGAATTGCTTCCTTTTTTTCCCCTTTCCAACCAGAATGATTCCTCAACACTGTCTAATTTAAGTCTGTAGATAAATAATTTCATTCTCAAGTTCAGTTGAGAGAATATCGTCACATTTTTTTGGGAACCTTGAAAAACTCTTTCTTAAGGGTCAGTTCATCTGCTAAAGACTCCTTTTATCCTGGGACAGCACCACCAGGATGGCATCACCCCCTGAGAGATGTGGCCAGGTTGGACTTGATGACCTCCAGTGGTCCTTCCAACCTCACCCCCTCAGGGATAATCTTGGCAAAGCCTCTGCCTTCAGCTGTGCCTTCACTTTGGCTGTGCCTGGAGGAGTCGCATCTTCTGCTGCCCCAGAAAACACTGATGTGAAGGTTTGGACAGCATGGAAAAACCCACGAGCTGGTTTCCTACAGGATCTCAAGTTTCCCTGCTGAGGAATCAGAATCAAATTGAATGCCAGTCATTAACAAATACTGTACTCTTTTATCTGATGCTTCAGGCAAGACCAAGTTCTCCAGCTGATTAGCTGGAAGAAGATGAGGCTGACACGGAGCTGCATCGATGCTGCAAAACCAGCTCAGCAGAGTGAGCAAAACAAGACAAGATCCAATCTTTCCCCATCATCCCCGTGTTACTGGAAGCTCTTTTTGCTGGCACAGTAAACAGGGAGAGCAGAGCCTTTTCTGCCTCAGATAATGGAGACAAATTTAAAAAATCATTTCACGGCCGATGAACAGCCAACTTGTTTGTAGCTGGGCTATCATAAAGACATTGTGAGCTGTGAATCCAAATGGGGAGAGAGACAACTGAAAGTCTGGGCAGCTCGTGCTTCTGAGTCTGTTGCTCCTTCCACAGACTCCTGCAGGGGTTTGGGAGCACCCTGGACCAAATGGGCAGGTTTGTGTTTCAGTGGCCAATGAATATTTGCCTCACGAAAGGGCAAAGTTAATGCCCTGTGATGCAGGTTGCATTCTGACAGGCTTAACCTCGCAGGGGTACAATTCTGGCAGCCCATCTCTTCATCCATCTGTCCTGGAAACCCACTGAGAGGAATTCTGTCAAGAGTGGGAGTCAGGAATGTCCTGCCCCCAACTGGAGCCACAGGGCACACAGGACTGTACTTAAAGTTCACCCTAAGGTGGAAATAAATGGTCAGTTCTGGCCTGTGCATGCCTTGACCTCTTCCTCTCCAGCAACGTTTTTTCCACAGATACGAGAATGAGACACTCCAATCCTGTTAACAAGGGACTCTGAGTCAGCTCTTGGCTTCTTACCACTCCTAGGGAAACTTCTACATCAGCATGAAATCTGGTGGGTTTGAACCCACCTTGTCTTAGCACTGCTGGTCCTACTCCTTCCTTCTCTCTGTGTTACTGTGGTTGCAACTCCTCATCATTAACTCAAAGATGGATGCTATTTTTGAGAAACACGCAACCAACTCATTATGCAGCTCAGTGTTTGTCCCCTAAAGAGTTCCGTGCTGAAACAGGCTGAAGAACCTCACAGGAGAGGGGTGAAGCTCCCACGTGGACTTTACCAGTGCCAGAATGGATCACTTGCAAGAGAGTCAGTTTTTGCCTGTTTTTTACACTAAAAAAAAAATCTTCCTTTGTTATTTCTGACCATCTCTGCTGCCTCACCACTGAAAACCATCTCTGACCATCTCTGCTGCCTTCCCCTGAATCCCATCTCTGACCATCTCTGCTGCCTTCCCCTGAATCCCATCTCTGACCATCTCTGCTGCCTTCCCCCGAATCCCATCTCTGACCATCTCTGCTGCCTTCCCC
>JAWWMP010000060.1:4233165-4257973 GCA_035047865.1 Dendrocincla tyrannina | reverse complement strand
GCAGGTACCTCAGGGGCCAAGAAACCACGGAGAAACAGCAGTGAGCGTTCTAAAAGCACCTTATCTTTGCGCTTTGCAAGAGCCTCAACATTAACCTGAATTCTCTTTATTTCCCCCCTCACTCTGAGGTTCCTCTCACGGCTCTTTCCCTCCAAAACACCCTGACAGTGACAATGCAGCTGGAGCTGTCACACGGGTGACACACTCTCCCAAGCTCCCTGCCCTCACAGATTGCACATTCCCGGGAAATGCTCGGGGATTTTCCTGGGGGAGATTTTCTTGCTGTCCAAGAGCAAACACACACTCTGAGACCTTTGGGACAGTGGTCAGAGCTGCTGGCAAGGCCAGCTCTGCTCTCAGTGCTCTCCTGGCGCCACCTGAGCATCCCTTCCATTGCCCTCTGTTCAGGAAACACTCTAATCCACAAAACCCCAAACTTTCCCTCTCGGAGTTACTGCCCAGGAGGAGGAGGAGGAGGAGGAGGAGGAGGAGAGTCTCTCCTGCAAGGACAGACACATGGTTCATCTGCTTCCCAGGGACTTTCCTTGGGCTGTGACACCCCACTCTGTGTTCTGCTTCCCTCCGTTGCACGACATCATCTTTATATTCTTCTGTTCATCAGCACAGACTTGGGCCACACTTTTCTTAATTTCAAAAGCCATGTGAAAAATCAACATCCCCCCATCAGCAGGTTCTGCTCGAGGCATTTCATCCTTAAGCCCCCCTCTCCAGTGAGCTGTGCTTTGTCCCACCATGCTCAGTGTGGCTCCCCTTGCTATTCCTGCCATATTCAGTTTGGCTGGCAGACAATCCTCTTTTTACGGACCAAGAATATAATATATATATTATATATATCTATAAGAATAAAACAAGAATTACTTGTTAGCCTATAAACAGAAACTTGTAACCTCCCCTTCACTCTCTGGTCTCTGCAGGAACTGGTAGTTTTCATGGGAGGGAAAAAAAAAAAATATTTCAAAGCCCACTTGTCATCAGATTGACGTGCTCTTCCTTTCTGGGCAATACGGGAATGGCAGGGAATTACGGTAATGGCAAGGACACTGCCTGCTACATCAGCAGAGCTGCAAAGTTCCTGCTGCTCCTTCCCAGCGTGGAGCTGAGCCCTGCCCTGGGCACGGAGCCCTCCAGGGAGCCCGAGGGGAGCCCCTCACAGGGCTGCATGCAGGGAAGCAGCACAGCCGAGCTGCCACAGCACCGCTGGGGAAATAGAGGGAGAAAAGCAGTGGATTCCAGGCACAGAGTCCCATCCCTGCACCAAGAGGAGCCTGCTGTGCTGAGCCTCTCCTTCCCAGATGCTCCGAGGAGCTGTGCTGCCTTCCAGAGAGCCAGGAGGTGAGTGTGGGGCAGGCACAGAGCCTGGGCTCTGCTCTTCCCAGCAACCACCCTTCCTTCCACAGGCTGCCTTAGCTGGCTTTGAGCATGAAACCCTCGGTCAGTCCTTCCTGCTGCATCTCCTTCACTTGCTGGGAAGTTTTTCTTCCTGTGCTTACAAATCAAGTTGATAATTTCTTAATTTTCTAGTCCACTATCAACCTTATAATGAGAGTTCTGCAATGACCACAGCTGTGATGGTCAGAGATGCTCGATGCTACAGGCACTTTTCATTGATGTGCTCAGTAAATTCTGTCCTTGCCTTCCTTGGAATTATTCCTCAACTTGTTCCATCTCACAGGAAAGAAAATAAAAGATCCAATTTCATTTCACTGCACTAAAGGCAAATTCCCACAGTGCAATACCTTTGCATCTCCCCTCCCCCATCCTCCCTGCCTGGGAACTGGGAATTTCGGGGCTTCAGAGTTTTAAAAGCCTTTGCCTGCAGGAAAGTTCACCTTTGAGGCTCCAAAATGTGACAGTTGTTGCTGCTCAATGTTTGTAAAGTGTGATCTGAGGGACTCATCCCAAAAACCCAACACCAGGACACCTAGAGAGCCATCCCTCCTCTCGGGTTTCCCAGGGGTGGTCTCAGGGCTGGTTTTTCCCATCTGATTAATATTTTGGATGGGAAGATTTTATCCACATCCAGGTGTTGTGAGAGGCTTTGCAGCTCACACTTGTAGCTCTCCCTCCGTGCCCCCCGTGCCTCGGTTCCCAGGCTTATCCTGACTTTCCCATCTGATGTACCTTTTCTCCATATTTAGTCAGCTGAGGCTGAGCTTGGCTTCCAGATACTCTGAAATGTTGTGTCACTCACTAGGAAACTTGTTCCTTGCAACATCTTCTGCTTGGCAGGATCTGCTTTTCCCTATAGATTTTTCAACATGGGCAGCTCAGCTGGACTAACAAGTTCAGTGGGTAAAGGAGTGGCTTAATAAAGAAACCCAAGGTTAAATTCTGGACTTCTAAATAAAAAATCTGTAGTCCTCAGTTGTGTTCTGCAGGTTTCTCTCTCTCTCCTGGAACTGGTCTCTGCAGGGGAACTGATAATTCGGATTGATGCCTCTCCCCATAAAGGAGAGAAAATTCAGGCAAGCAAATCCACTGGGAGCTCCAAGCTGGTGTTAAACAATACTGGGCTGGGAAAGGTTGGTCCCACTGCTGGAACCAGCCTAGGGAAGGTCCCTAAAATAGTCTCCTGCTCTATTCTTATATGGGAAGCACAGCAGTGAGCGCTGCTCTGGGAATCACATTGTCCATGGTTTTGTCTTCTCCAGGGGGTGAAGATCCACAGAGAGCACAGGAGAACACGGCAAACTTCACCCTTCCCTTCAGAGCAAGCCAGAAGCTGCTGTAAATGAACTTTAACTCACAGCCCAGCACCTCAAGTGGCAGCTGCTCCACACACAGAGAAGCTCTGGCTGACAGACCAGACCCTGAGGATGGGTAGGGACAGATATCCCAAAATATGAACCTGCTGAGCTGGCACAGCATCAATCTGCACCCAGGCATGTTTCTAAGCCAATTCTAAGGCAGAATCGAGATCAACACAAGGCAATTGAAAGCATCAGTGATTTCCTCTCAGGAGAAACTTAAATCTGAGACCCTCTGGAATATTTATGTTACTTAAATATTGAATCCTCCCCCAAAGACAGAAATGATCTTGACCCGCAGCTCCAAGCTCTCTCATCACCTAATGCTGGCAAGGAGGATACAGAGCCTCAGGTCTGCGTAGCCTCCCTTCGACCCCCCGAGAAAAATGGCACTTCAGTTTGACTTGGAAGTGGTGGCTCTTTACTGTGCTAGGCTGCTGAAAACTTGGGAACAAAGGTAGGTTTTCTGAGATGTTCCTGGCTCTTTCTCACTGTTGCTGGTGCTGCACGTCTGAGATGTCCTGTAACATCCTCCTCCCCAGCCAAGCAGGCAGATGTTGCCCGTAGGACCTTCCGAGAACTGATCTCATCGCTGCTTGTCCCTGGAAAGGGGGTGAAGTCCAGCGGCCTCAGCCACTCACCATGTCTCTCCTGCCTGGAAACTCCTCCAACTGCTCCAACTGCACCCACTCTGTGGAGCCTGTGAACATTTCCAAGGCCATTCTCCTCGGGGTCATCCTCGGGGGGCTGATTATTTTTGGGGTGTTGGGGAATATCCTGGTTATCCTCTCCGTGGCCTGTCACAGACACCTCCAGAGTGTCACCCACTATTATATCATTAACCTGGCTGTAGCTGACCTCCTCCTGACTTCCACCGTCCTGCCCTTCTCAGCTACCATGGAGATTTTGGGCTACTGGGCCTTCGGGAGGATCTTCTGCAACATCTGGGCAGCTGTTGACGTGCTTTGCTGCACCGCGTCCATCATGAGCCTCTGCATCATCTCCATCGACAGGTACATCGGGGTCAGCTACCCCCTGAGGTACCCCAGCATCGTGACAGAGCGGAGGGGCCTGCTGGCCCTGCTCTGTGTCTGGGCACTGTCCCTGGTCATCTCCATCGGGCCCCTTTTCGGCTGGAAGGAGCCGGCCCCTGAGGACGAGACCATCTGCCAGATCACCGAGGAGCCCGGCTACGTGCTCTTCTCAGCCCTGGGCTCCTTCTACCTGCCCCTGGCCATCATCCTCGTCATGTACTGCCGGGTCTACGTGGTGGCCAAGCGGGAGAACAAGGGGCTGAGCTCGGGGCTGAAGACAGAGAGGTCCCGCTCGGAGGAGGTGACGCTGCGGATCCATCGCAGGAACGCGCCCGGCGCCGGTGGCCCCACGCCCAACCCCAAGAGCAAGCACCACTTCTCCGTGCGGCTCCTCAAGTTCTCCAGGGAGAAGAAGGCTGCCAAGACCCTGGGGATAGTGGTGGGGTGCTTCGTGCTCTGCTGGCTCCCGTTTTTCGTGGTGATGCCCCTGGGTGAGTAGAGCAAAGCCCTGGATGGGCTGCAGCACCTTCCCCATGCCTGGCTGGGCTGGGGAGCTCAGAGGGAACGATTTCCTCCTGCAAAGCTGTCAAAACGAGCCATTCACCAGCACAAGGCAGGGAGTGTGAAAATAATGAAAGGCTCAGGCAAAACAAAACAGCTCTGGTGAGGAGAAACAAAATTCTCAGAGTCAGGGAAAGATTGAATGCTTTTTCTAAAGCCTAGGAAATGCTCCTTCTGAACTAGGACAGATATTTCCAAGCAGCTCTGCAAGGGGAGCAGCACTGTCAGTGGGTTGTGTGTTTATCTCTGTGTTTGCAGCCAGTTCTTCAGGTGACTTAAATATGTAACAGGCCAAGCTATAAATGCATTCCGGGTCAAAGCAGCTGGTCACAGGCTCGGGCCACACCTCCTGCAGTGCTCAGCACTGGTAATTGCCACTGTAAGGACAAAAATCAGCTTTCTTTTAGGAACTTCACACTGTGAGGTATCACAGTCAGCAGGAAATCCATCTTTCCTTCCAATTTCTCCTATGGCCAGTCAGGAGGCAGCAGTGAGGATCCTTCCAGCTGATTTTCTACTCCTCTGCTCTGCATCCCTCCTGGAAACCCACTGAGCCCACTGGCCAAACACTGGCTCGACCATCCCCTGAATATGAATATTTATTCATGCCAGTTGTCATTCCAAAGGGGAGCAAAGCTGGGGATTTGTTCTGCTTTGCTGGAAGAGAGAGAAGTAATTAGAATTTTAATTAAAGCCTGCTCAGTTACCTTTGATGCAGTTGCAGGGTTTAAAAGCAGAATACTGATTTCCCCCCTCTGTCTGAGGGTGATGTGTGGGGCTCATCACGCCGGGTTTGGCTCTGCCACAGCTGGACTAAACACTGGGGTTTGAAATATTGGAACTCCAGATCTGTGACTTGCTCGATTTCAGGGATTTTCCTATGGAAAAGGCTTAAACTGGGCAGGAAAAATGAAGTATGATTGCAGGGAAACTTTAGCTGGAAACAGGACAATGTGGACAGTTAAGAAAAGTGAAAAAACCAAAATACGAAAAGGAAGGTTCGGGGATTTTCATTTCCTTTTTTTTAATGAGTTTTCTCAACCCCATAACTATTCTTTTTCAATTAACCTCTACCCATTCTACCAGGTTGCTTCACAAAAACCTGTTGCTATGTGAAAAAATAACCCAAACTTAGATTTTTTGTTTGCTCCTGGTCAGCCCTGGGAAGTGCTGGAGTAAGAGCTGTAGATGTTTCCTAAGGAGGAGCCCTGCAAGGCCCGGCTGTGCTGTCCAGGATGTCAGCACGTTGGAATGCTGGTTGCCAAGATGACTGAAACATACCCAAAAAGGGTTTGCTAGAACATATTAAACACACTTTTCATCTGCAAATGTGGTTGCCCACACAGAGCTGTTGTTAATTAATTTGCTTTGGATTTAGGAAATTTTCTGGGCTCCAGAGTGGCTTTGCATCTTTCTTTGATCCCTTGTAAGGAAACTCTGGTGCTTCGTTTCCCTGTCATTGGGGGGTTGCTGGGTTATTTTTAAAACATATAATAAGGCTTTCAAAACCTATTTGCTGCCTTGAAAGCCAAAAAAACCCCTGTTAAACAGTCAAGTGGCACTAAAAAAAGTGTCCTCACAAACCCAAGAACACAGAGAACACCTTCCAAAAGGCAAAAGCCACTTTGCTGCAGGCAGGTGAAGGTGCCCGGGGGGAGGCAGAGTGACCCGGCCAGGAGCACAGAGCAGGGATCAGCCTTTCCAGATGTGCCAGGCGCTCCTGGGCGAAAGCCTGGCCAGCTGTGGAGCTCCCAGCGAGCCCAGCTGGGCAACAAGAGCTTCTCAAGGCCAGCTCTGCAGCTTTGGGGCCACGGGACTGACCTGGGAAGGGTCCCACCACCCATCTCTGGAGGTGTGGATGTGGCACTCGGGGACAGGGTTTGGTGGTGGGCTTGGCAGGGGGAGCTGCATGGTTGGACCCAAAGATCTGAGGTCTTTTCCAACCTAAATGACTCCAATCCTGTGGCTCCCTCAGCCAGACCCCCCTCAGTGCAGGTTCCCATGAGACAGACACAACCTAAAGGGCCAACCTTCAATGCCCCTGAGACAGACACCCTGAAACTGCTGCACAAACCTCTCCAGGCACCTGGCAGGTGCTTATCCTTCAACTTCCCAAAGCCTGAGTTCATGTCCCCGGGATCTACAGCACCTTCAGGATCTCCACATCCATTAACACCAACTCTGCCAGCCAAGAGCTGCATCAAAACAAGAAAGAGCAGGTTTTTCAAAGGGGGGTAGAGACTTTGGAAGTGTAGGAACTGCTGAAAGCAGCTGGAGAAACAACTCACATCCCTCCCTGCCACGAGAGAGCATCTGAATTAGGATTGGGGTGTGAAGGTGCCAGGTGCAATCCCTAAGGGTGGCTTCCTTACCTTCTTGGGTGGAGCTTCATCCAAACAAAGCCCGATAGTCCAAAACACCTTCTTCTCACTTGGCTTGGTGTTTGTGGAAGAAACCAAGGAATGCTAATCCTGCTGCCTGCAATTAGGTTAAGATTTGGTTTCTCTCTCTCTGCATGCTGGAGCAGAAATTCACTCTTCACTAATTTTCTGGGATAAACAAGACTGCCAAGGCAGCTGATTCCTGCCCAAAGAAGTCAGATTTTAACTTCCCCTGCAGAAGCAGGGAGAGGTGGCACCAGGGACGGGTTCAACCATCACCAGACAAACCCAAAGCAATATGACAGAGCCAGGAAGGAGCAGATCTGAGCTTGTCTACATCCTTCTTAGAGGGTTAAAAAGAAAAGCCTGAGCTTATATGCAGCTTCTGGGCTAAGGGGCACAGGGTTTGTGGGGAGAGGCTCAGATCAGGCTCATCTGGGCAATCAAGGCTTGCTGGAACTCCCAGTAACGACTGACAACACAGCATGTCCCATTTCTGGAAGGATTTTTGTTCTCTTTCAATGGCTAGAAAGGGATGGAGACAGATGGAGAAATACAGAAAGACTCAGAGCTTGAGGAGTCCAGGGATCAGTGAACTCCCCCAGTGATGGCAGCAGCTTTGAAGTGATGCTTGGGATGAGTTAACAAGGGACAGAGCATTCCTGGTCCTGTCACTGGGAGACACTTCAGAGTTGCTCTGGGAAATGTCCAAAAGGTGCCTTTTCAGCAACATAGAAAACAGAGCTTGGAGGTTGTTTTGGGGTGAAAGATGCACAGAAAAGGGGTTGGGGTATTGCAAAAACGCTCCCAAGCTGGGACTGATGGTTTATCTTAATGACCAAGCTCAGAGAGCTTTGCTTGTGGTCCATTTTCTGGGCCAGACTTGGCTTAACTCTGGTTGTAGCTGTCGCTTTCAGAAGCAGAAAGCAGCAAAAAGGCAAAGTCTGAGCCAGGACGGCACAAGGGAGAAATTCAGGTTCTGGAACTGAGCAAGGCAGAGAAGGGCTTTTAGCGTTTGTCAATCGTTCTCTTGATGAAGAGAGAAGAGAAGAGGATGCACTGGAGGGTGTTTATATTTGTGGCAGAGGAGTAAATTAGTCTTGTGAAGTGACACAAACAGTGTCAGGGGACTCCTCTAAGCCTGTCCCTGGGCCTGTCTGCAGCTGCTTTCTGATCATTTTAACTGGAGTCAAAAAGGATGACTCCACTTTCACTGGACAGAAACCAGGGAAATAAAATGTTGGGTCCCACTGACTCATGGCATGGGAAAACAGGGGAGGAATTGATGTTAATAACCATTTACTGGGAAAGTAAGAGAGAGGAGGTGGAGTTCTCTGCTCCATGAGTCACTCCCATGGCTCTCCTGCATGTCTTACCTGTCAGAGACTTGTCCTTGTCTCAGAACGTTCCTCTTTGTGTAGTCACCACTTTCAAGTCCCTGGAGTAAACAAGCCAAAAATGTCATTTTTCACTCCATCCCAAATGTCATGGCACAATTTAGGGTTTGGTAGTGATGGAAAGGACACAGTGAGTGATTCTGCCACTCCTGACAGCAAATGTCGGGGGGGGGAGTGCAGTTTGGATAAAGGGAGACACACGAGAAGAGAATTCCTGTATTTGTAACCCCAAGGATTCCAAACTCACGACTGACAGCCACACACTCCTGAGACAGGCTGAGACACACTCAGCTTTCCAAACTATTCTCTGGCTTGTTGTTTGTTTGGTTTTCTTCTAATTTTTAAAGGAAAACTAAGAATTGGTTGGAAGTGAATGACTTCAAGAGCGAGGGCTTCGGGACAAACACCAACTATCTCAAAAATGTGAGCAGCAGCACCCCGAGCCATCCCCCTGCAGTAGCAGCATGGGAGCTGGAATTTGAGAGACAACTGAATTGCTTTGTAAAACAATGGCATTATTTGGGTTTACATGGGGAACAAAACCTCAGTTTACCTTCCTATGGCTTTTTATCAGCTTTCTAAATCTGCCACTGCCCACAGTGAATCTGGAAATAGTTGCTTGCTGAGACGTTTGCCAGAAATACCATCCGTGGTAAGTGGGTACAATATGAAACAAAGCATAAATTAGGGCTGAAAATATCCAAACCATCAGCGCTGAGCTCGCAGACTGACCCCTTCCTGCTGCCTGGCCTTTCCACCTCTCACCTGTGCCCTGCTGATGCCACAGAGATCTGGATTCAGGTGTTTGGGAAGGAAAACCCCCCAGCTGCAGGCTGTGAGCCTCCCTCACATCTGCAAACCACTGCTCTGTGTTTGCTGTGTGAGCTGGGCTGTACAGAATCCAGAACCATTGCCTACTCTCCAAGGGTTCTTTGATCCCATTTTGTGTTCCATAGGAAATATTTTCCAAAGGGGAGCAGTGAGGGCAGATGGGACGTGCTGGGAGAGCATATGTGAACAGAGTGCCGCTGTAGAGGGTCTGCTGCAATATAGAGATATAAATATATATATATATATTTCTAAATACACTTTCCAGACATTGGCTTGTGTTTTGACCTGAGATGCTGAATGGAACACTCATCTTAAGGAAGAAAGTTCAGGGCTAACCCTGAGCTTGGGAACACCAAATGTAGCTCATTTATCACTGTTTGCAGAGCAGACTGCCATGAGAGATGCAGGGAGACAATTCCCTTGGGGATCTCAGAGCCCCTCGGGGCTTCCTCCTCAGGCACTTTGGGCTCTGGAATAACTCCTGCCCTCGGGCTTGGCCCCTTCAGGGCAGATCCCAGGACCTGACTGTAAGCTGTGCTTTCCTGGGACACACCAGCCCACTGGCCCTGTGCCCAGTTTGCTGTGACTACAGAGGTGTTTCCTGCACACCAGAGGCCAGACAGGCTGGGACTGATGTTTGACTTCTGGGCAAGAGCCGAGGTGGTTCATCCTGCAGAAGGGAAGGATCCAGGGAGACCTCAGAGCCCCTTGCAGTGACCAAAGGGGCTCCAGGAGAGCTGGAGAGGGACTGGGGACAAGGGATGGGGGGACAGGACACAGGGAATGGCTTCCCAGTGCCAGAGGGCAGGGATGGGTGGGATACTGGGAAGGAATTCTTGGCTGGGGGGACAGAAAGAAGCTTGGAGCACCGTGGGCTAGTGGAAGGTGTCCCTGCTCATGGCAGGAGGTGGCACTGCATGGTCTTTAAGCTCCCTTCCAACCCAAACCATTCTGGAATGGTTCTCTTTGGGTACAGCCCTGATCTCCCCCGTGTGTTGATGCAGCATCCCCCCCTCCTGCCTCTCCTGTGCTCTCCTCAACCTCCAGGTTTGAGCCACACCACATAAAAAGAGGGGGAAAAAGCAGCAAACCTAAATTGAGCCACAAGATTTAGTAGCAGAGACGGATTTTAACACCACTGAGGGCTCATGGGTCACAAATATATAGGGGATCTCATTCCCACGGTGCTGACAGAGTAAACAAATAGCACAAGTTTCTGTAGCCTGGCAGCTTCCAAACCTCCCCCTCTGTCCATCAGTGAAACAACTCACGACATCAGGGCTGCTTTTTAAACAACCCATAATCAAACAGCTCTGAAACTTGTGACAAACGACAAAGTCAAATTACATCTTTGGGAGTGAATTGGCACTTACTCACCAGGAGGTGCGGGGAAAACTTCTGAGAGCTTGAAAGGAACGTGGAGTTGACAAACAGGAGCATAAACGATGCGGGAAGAAAATGCAATCCTGACATTTTCAGGGGTGAGTGATGAAATACGTAATGGCAGAAGATCTCAGGAGGCTAACAGTACATTTTATTTTACTTGATTTTATAAAAAGCAATTGAATTGTGCTTCTGACACTTGAGTGTCCTCAGCCTTTTGAAAACAAGGCAGGAATTCCAGCATCATTTACTCAATCTGTAATTCCAAATGCATTACTAGACCAGCTGAAGGTTTCTTTGGTGTTCCTCCAGCACAGACTGCAGGGAGACAGCGTGAGGTGAAACCTCCAAACTTTCATGGGTTTTGCCACTATGTCCCTTGTAATTTCTGACTGTGCAAAGGAAGACGTTGAGGGCTGTGAATGGGAGAAAGAAGTAGTTTTAAGGAAGAAATAATGGGCCCTGGATGGGCTTTAAGGTCCTTCCAACCCAAACCACTCTGGGATTCCCTGAGACAGCGTGTGATGGGGGCAGAGACAGCAAAGCCCCAGCGCTGCTAAAGCTGCTTCATTTCCCTCCACTGCGTGCTCTTCCAAGGCAACAAGGCTCTGCCCTGCTGAACCAAAAAAGGCCGCATTAATAAATTAGCATGCAGGTCCCACCCCAAAAAAAGAGCAGGGGACAGAGGCTGACACGGGCTCTTTGCTATTTTTACCAGGCTCTGGCGCAGCCCTCGCATTCCCTTCCCGGCGCGCCGGAGCTGCAGCGAGCAGGGGCTGGCACTGTTTCCCGGGTGTTACGCTCAGCCTCGCCCAGCTGAGTCCCCAAACCGAGCCTGGAGTCTCCCTCTGTCTCAGCACAGGATGGGAGAGGGGCAGAAACGCTGCATTTCAATGAGGAGGCAGAAGAAACCAGAGCGGGGCTTGGGCATTTAGAAGCCTTTCGTTATTTTTCATCTGCCAATGACTTCAGCCAGAAAGTTCTTTGAGAATGTTATTTGGTTGGTTTGCACTAAAGGAGAGAAGCTTTAATTTGCTGAGGAAAGATTTGAGGTTGTGGGCATGCCTGCTCAGCGAGGCACAGCTGCAGAAGAGCCTTTGCTTTCTTTAGCAATGCGGTTTTGGTCCTAAAAAAGGGGTTTCTGTTGAAAGGAATAGTGAAAATGCTCTACCTGAGCCATCATTCTCAGCCCAGCATCACACAGAGTCTCATTTCCTGCTTCATTCTCATTCAGACAATATTGTTCTTATTTCTGAGCAAAGGGAAGCCCCAAATAAGAGAATTAGCACATCTTGGTACAAGGATGTTTCAGTGACATTTCCAGTGTCATTCCAGAAAAATATTAAATTTCTAAACTGTTCTCCAGAAGCAGCAGTGTTGACTCTGATGATTTAAATACATCTCTGTAAGAACATCTCTCTGTGAATAAATCACTTAAGCATTTACTGACATCCCATTCAATTAAAATTTGCACACAAATCAAAAAACAAAGGTTTGGCATCAGGAAAAACGTTCCCAGGGTTTTAAATCAGCAGGTAACTCACCATTCCATAGAATAGGAAGTCCCAGAGTACTTTCCTCACTGAGGAGCCATCCAAATTCTTGCTCTTTGAGTCATTGTGGGAGGTAACCTTGCAAGGATATATCAGAATGTGTGTGTGTATATATATATATATATATATATATATTAATCTCCTGGCTGCCCATGAGACCCTCTCCAGTGCTCACCGGTGTGAGAAGGAACCTTTCCTTTAACTTCCCTGAATTTCAGGGGCATTTATGAGGCAGAAGAATGTGGACAGTCTGATTTCTAAAGGTTTCAGGGAAAATGAGTGCCCGAGACTCAAACACTTTGAGGACTTCCAGCTGTCCCCCAGCCAAGCCAGTAATCCCTCTTCCCTCTCACTCTGCCTTCCTAAAGGGTGTGATTGTCTTGCCGTTGGAAAGCCCTTGTGATGACCTCGTAGATAGGGCTGTCATTTGGGGAGCTGCTCTCGGATTGGGAGTCCCAGAGGAAGGTTTGCCTCCCCCCTGCTGTCCCCCCTCGCTGCTGCCCTGGCTCCAGAGGGGGATGAAAGGCTTGTCTAATGGAACAGCTGAATTGAACTGGTACCCAAAGAGCATCCGCGTCATCGTGTGCCACCAGCAATTCGGCACCACTCCTTCCTGCGGGAGCGGGGCTTCAGCTCACCGGTTTTCCAAGAGAGAACAGAATCTTATTTATTTTTTCCCAGTGTTTTAGTTTCTTTGGTTACCTGCAATTCCTCACCGCCTCCTGCCTTAACGCTCTGCGTATTTTCCATTTTAGGTTCTTTCTTTCCTGCAATCAAACCCCCGGACACACTTTTTAAAATAACATTTTGGCTTGGATATTTAAACAGCTGCATCAACCCCATCATCTATCCCTGCTCCAGCCAGGAGTTTAAGAAAGCGTTCCAGAATGTCCTGAGGGCTCAATGCCTGCCCAGGAAGCAGCCAGCAAAGAAACAGGTCCCGAGCTTCAACCTCAACCACCCCACCAGCCAGAGCGTGGAGAGCAGCAAAGGGGTGGTCAGGATCCCTGTGGGATCTGGAGAGACCTTCTACAAGATCTCCAAGTCGGACGGGGTGTGTGAGTGGAAGATTTTCTCCGCCGTGCAGAACATGCCCGCGAAACACGCGGTTTCCAAAGACTGCACGGCGGCCAAAGCCAAGAGCAAGGGGTTCCTGCAGGAGTGCTGCTGTGCTGGCACCTCAGGGAGCCCCGGGCACGCCAAGGTGCCAGGCACCAAAAGCCACGCCATCCACCTCAGCGAGGGCGGGGAGGACGTTTAAGGGGCTGTGGAACTCGGGGGGCTCGTGGGAGGGAGCTCTTTTTGTTGGGAAGCAGAAGGAGGTGTTGGAAGGGGCACGTTGGAATGCGGGGTCAGAGCTTGGAGGAGGGATGTCCGTGAGTGCTGGGAGCCTCAGTAAAGGCCCCTAAAGACACTGGACTGTCTTCTGAGGGACTGGTGTCTGCAAGGGATTATTTGCTTGGCACCCAAAGGCTTTGTCCCCGTGTCCTCCTCTGCCAGAGTTCCTCCTGCTCTGCTTTGGGTGCAGGGGAGGAGAAGGAGCGAACTCCAGAGACCCCGTGCTGGTTTCAGCATCTGACAGCTCCACCTTTAGAGCCATTTTGGGATGCTGCCCCCACCAAAAACCCCAAACCTCAGCTGTGGATTTCACTGAACTCCATTGCCAAGGGGAGCTTGGCCCCTGTGCCTGCACTCCAGAGACCTTCAGAGACCAGCCAGGACTCTTCTGCTTTGTGCAACCAACCTCCCAACCCTCCACCCCAAACCAAAGGAAAGTTTGCATGTGCCCTTGGTTTGCTTGGACGGTCTCTGCGCTTTGATGTGGGTCTAATAAAACCCAGAACTAGGTAAGTCATCACCCAGCAGGGCTCAGAGAGGCCACTTTCACTCCCCCATTTGGTTTCTCCTTCTGGGTCCAGCAGGAACCTGCTGGGAGGCTCCGAATTCCTTGCTCAGGTGCTCGATAGCCAGTTCAGTGCCACAGCCACTGGGAAAGCTGCAGAGCTTTTGCTGTCTCCCTCCCAGTTCTGCTGCATTCTTTTTCTGACTCCTTCAATGCCAAGTGCTCTGAGCTTTCCATGAGATCCTGGGTACCCTGGAGCCAGGAACTTTACCCTCGCTCTGAGCAGGGGGAATTAAGTGGCTTAAGGACATCCATCCCCATGGGAAAGGGCCATCCCTTGGGAGTTTGGGAGGGGAGCATTTGGAAGCATGTTATGTTTGAATACAGCTAATCCAAATAAATAAATAAATAGAGATGTTCAGCATCTGGAAGAAACAGTGGGAGCAATTCTCGGTACAATATTAGAAAGGAGCAGCTCTTGACATAACTCCTGAGCCTGCCAAGTCAGAGCTCAGCTCCTTGAAACAACACACGAGTCTTTGCTCAAGTCCCAGTGTCAGCCCCTGAATATCCACTGGCTTGGCCAGGGAAAGGGCTGAAGATAAGGTTCTCTGTCATGGGAGAGGGCCTTGAAAGGCCACCTTGGTGTTGTTGAGGAGGAATCGTTGTTTATTCATCTCTCACTCAGTATTAAGTGCCCAATGTCAAGAGCATTGCACTCTTCTGGGTCTTATTTACGCACTCCCAGAAGACAAATCTCTGGCATTAGCCCATTTTTAGTTTAACTGAGAAATCTCCCTCACTCTTAAGGTACTTCAAGTCTTGAATTCACAACTAGAAGTGTGGAAATACCATGAAAGAAAAATCTTCTCATGGTACTTGAAGCCAAGACCAGAAGGAGAAAAGCTGGAAATCTCATAAGAAGGTCACGTGGGACTCGTGGCCGAGGTTTTTGGTCCCCCAGGGTTCGGGGACGTGGGACGTTTGTTTGGACAAAACCTCAACTTTGAAACAGTTTGGGAAACACCCATTAAACTGAGTAAGACTGGCAAGATTTAAAGCCTTCCCTGCACACACTTGCTGCCCAACTCTATCTTATTTTACAACCAAGACTTCTTTTACAGCCAGTAAAGCCCTTTGTGCCGTCTCTGCTTTGGAGCTGGGAGATTTACACAGAGTCACTGCAGTAATTGTAGATTTATGGAGGTTTCGTGGTGTCAGGGGGTTGTTGTGGAGCTACACACAGGCTGACACAAAAGGATTCATTTAATTCCAGAGCAATTCTGATGTAGCAACACAATCTGAGTCTGCGAGCTGAAGATAAATAACTCAGCATGCTGGTGGCAGTGTCGGGATGGACATGGACAGTCCCCTCTGTAGCACAGAGTCCTGCCTGGGAGAGACAGAGCTTGCAATAATGAAGCCTTGGTCTCATCTTTATCCCTTTTTTATGTCACCAAACAGATGCCAAAGGACCTGTGTGTGTGTGTGCAGTGACTCTGCAAAGCTCTCAGCCCCCAGCCTGGTGCCAGCCACACCTCTGCTGCTGCCACCTTTGCCAGCAAAAACAAACACCATTTCTTGGGCTCACCCCGAGAATTCCTGCAGGAAAACTGCCCCGTCCCCTTGGTGCAAGCAGGGCCCTTGTCATCAAGAGGGATGTTTGGACTGAAAATCTCAAAACCCACAGAAGGAGCTCTAGGAAGAAGGGTGGGGGAAGGAGTGCAGATTTAAGCCTGGATTTCTCTGTTATTTAAAGTGAACTTGGTGGAAGAGCTGCAGCCACAGAGGCTCAATGTCTGTGTGCCTAAAAGCAGGAGCAGGACAAGAGGGTTCCCAGTGGCTGAGCCTCTGTCCTCACATGGGAAACCTGCCCAGCCCCAGGACGGGGTGTGGGAAGCAGGGCAGGAGCTGAGAGCAGAGAGCTGCTGGGTGGGTAAGGACCCAGTGCAGGGCCATCACTGCCCCCCAGGGCACAGCCAGGGCACGCTCTGAGCTGAGCTGGCACTTGGTGTGCCCTCCGGAGCCCTGTGAGGGGTGATGTGCCACCCCACGGTCCCCGGGCTCAGGGCTGTCCCCAGGGAGGGACAGCCCAGCTCCAGTGGGATGGAGCAGAGTCCCTGCTGCAGATCCCAGAGAGGACTTCACCTCCAGGCTGAGGCTGAGCAGACCCCCAGCCCTCCCTCTGGCAGGGCAGGGAAAGGTCAGTGGGCCAGTTTCCACCCTAATTCAGATTACTATCTTACGGGTTTGAGGCTTCATGTACTCTGGAACATTATTCCAATCCCAAATCCTTGAGTTCTGCCCACCATCCAAATAAGTGTCCTCTCATGGTTATGTTTTTTATTTTGCTCTGCCAAGTCCAAGGATAAATTGGGCGTTGTGTAAAAGAGTGTTTTCCTTCTCCAGGCTTCAAAACCCGTGGCATTGAAAAGAGAAAAGATTAAGCTTCTTGCTTTTCTCCTCACAGTGAGCAGATGGATTTCACAAAGCGTCTTCAGGTTTACTTACAAAATTTCCCTGCCTGCCTTTTTCAATTTTCTGAAAGGTAACTCTGACAGGCTGCAGGTTCTTGAACTGAAGGCAGATCAAAAACACCTTCCTGCCTCACTGAAGTGGAAATGCTTCGTTCTGGCTGTGCCTGTGGCAGGTCCTGCTCCTGTCTGAAGGGGTTGTATCAGGAGCTGCATTTGAAAACGAAGCTCCTGGGGCACAGAGAGCCCCAAGGGGTCACTCCAGGAACATTTCAGCGGCCCCATGTTGAATCCAGGCTGGGTAATTGAACTCCACGTCCACTCCGAGCTGCCTTTATCCTCTTCCCTGTCTTAGCATGGTTTGGGTAAGCAAGACAATGTTGAACACCCACTGGTGACCCCAATAATTTGTGGACGTTCCCTTCCCCCAGCAGAGCCAAAGAGAAAGGCCAGGTGGTGTCCCAGCAGCAGGGCTGGGAGCTGCCCCCAGAGCTGGGTGTGCCAGGAGGGAAAGGTGCCCAACAACCCCTGAGAGCTGCAGGGAGAGCCCCTGGCGTGTCTGCTCCTCCTCCCAGCCTCCCTGGCACATCAGTCCCACTTTTATAAATGACCCTATCCAATATTAATTCTGTTTCTTGCCTAATTATAAGGGGACTTGCAGGGAGGAGGCTGGGCTGTCTGGCCGGCCTAAGCCTGTCTTTTCCCATCAGTGCCCATAAGGAAAGTAAACCCTCTCCCTCTGCAAAATGCAGCTAATCCATAAGCACAACCAACTCCTTTTGAGGGCATTTCCAGCCAGATTGTTTAACACCCAGCAGTTTTACCCAGCAAGGCCCTCCAGAGAGAGCTGGTGGTGCATTCAAACACAGATCTTCCACCCAGCTTGAGAAATGGAATTGAATCTCTGATTTCCCAGGAGGAGATGAAGCATTTGTCTTAGGGACTGGAGGAAAATGTCATGTCTTCTTGCTGCACATTTCTCATACCGACAGAGAGGGAGAAAATAGCAAATATGAGCTATGGGGAGAGGAACTGCTGGGGAGGGGAGCTTTGGATTGCGACCCTCACACCAGAAATAACACATCTGGTGGTTCCACAGCCCCCCCAAAGGTCCAGTTAATGCAGATTTCCGTCTCAGGATAATACTGAGCTCAAACCCAGGCTCAGAAACAGCCTCTCCTTTATCACCACAGCAAAATTAAGGGTTTTTTCAGAGTCAAAAACCTCCAAGTGTTAATAGCAAAAAGCAAAAATGATTTTCTTTTCCTCAGCATCTCGCCCGGATAGCAAGACCTTCTTGCCTTGATCTGAATTTCTTCTCTGAGCTGCAAAAACTCCTTGTAAACCATTTTCTGAGGAAGGAAAACACAAACCCACCCGGCAGTTCAGGAGGTTTCCGGGGCAATCCCACTCAGCCAGTGGTGCAGGAGCTCTGCTGAATTCCCTGAACACTCCCTTCTCCCTGGCATTAATTACACGGGGGGAATTGTCCTCCAGCTGCCTTGGCCTTTCCCTGGGCTTTGCCACCGTTTGCTTGCAAACCTGTTTCCTTTCTCCTCGTGCCTGCAGCAGCATTTGGCCTGCATGTTGTGCAGTTCGGCAGCCAGGGGGTTTTAAAGGTGTTTCCTGACAGAGGCACTGCCGTTTCTGAGCTCTCTATTCCAGTGGCGCTGAATTTTCTATGTGATGTTTTCAGGGTTTGTCACGACTCATGTTTGATGCTGGTCATTTCCTTGGACAAAACTGAATGTATGTAAAACCTCGCTAGGTGAACCAATAAATTATTGGGGGGAATGTGCACTTGGGGAGCTGCAAGTCTGTTTGCTTGTTTGTTTTTCCCCCAAAATATTTATACCAAGTGTCTTCTCCTTTTCAACCAGTGTTTCAGGTAGAGATTCCTCCCAATGCTTCTGATCTCAGCGGGAGCAAAGCACAAGGTGAATAAAGGAATTAAACTTCTGTTTCTACTGTAAAAAGTTCAAGTTAAGTTCTTAAAAGACATTTTGGACAAGCTCATTTGGGCCGCAGATCCTCACTCTGCTCATTCACTTTGCTTAGAGTAAAACATCTTGTCCCAGCTGCAATCCAGCCCGTTTTCTGTATTCCTTATAAACAAATACCAGGAGAACAATCCCTGTCAACCCAAGAATGTAAATCCTCTCGGGGAAAGACGGGGCTGACTTATTATTTCCCGTGGTTTATAAAGGGGGAACTGAGCCACGGAGAAGGAAAGGCAGGTTTCCAAAACAGCTGGGGCACCAGGAACATGGAGAGCCCTTGGAGGTCACTGATGAAACCCTTGGAAATTTCATCCTAAACTTGGAGAACAAACTGTAAATTAAAGAAAGATTTTAAAAAAACCCCAACCAAACAAAACAAACCCAAACAAATAATAAAAGTCAAACAAACAAACAAACAAGCCAAACCCAAACGAATTTTTAATGAAGCCTTCCCACCACAGATTTATCCACACGCCCTTAAGGGTTCCACAAAGTTGAACTGAAATTCACTCTCAGTAAATGCAAGAAAAGGTGTGAAAGAAGCCTCAGGGTCTCCATTCCCATCACACCCAGCTGGGAAAGGGAACAGCTCTCTCCTTCACCAAGGACAACTCCAAGGAAAATGCAGAGTATTAACACCCACACGTGACTTTGGCAAAAAGCAACCCCAGGCAATACAACAGCATTTTGGTTTAAAGCGAAGGGTTAGATGGGACATTGGGAAGGATTTCCTCCCTGGGAGGGTGGGGAGGGCTGGGATGGGATTCCCAGAGGAGCTGTGGCTGCCCCTGCATCCCTGGGAGTGTCCAAGGCCAGGTGGGAGCACCCTGGGCCGGTGGGAGGTGTCCCTGCCATGGCAGGGGTGGAATGGGAGGATCTGTGAGGTCCTTCCCAGCCAACCCATTCCATGATTGCTGCGTGTGTGAGCCCAGCACTCCATCCCCATGCTGGTGATGATGGCACAGCTTCATCTCCCACACACACTCTGCCTGTGCTCTCCAGAATACTGAGCCCTTTTTCACACAGATTCACACCCTGAGAGAAATGTTATGACAGTTTTAATCAGGGGCCCCTGTGGGATAAAAATCTCCTCTTTTGTTTTGCTAATTAAGCTGCAGGCAAAGGTCAGAGCAGTCAGGAGCTTTATTGAGCTTCCACCACTTGTAGCACGGTGAGTGACACTGTGCTGGCAAATACAGGAGAGCAAAACATCCAGCTTTCCTTTCAGCTGGTTATTGGCCCAGTGGTGTCTTGGGGTTTGCAGTGAATTTCTGTTCATTGCCGTTCTAAGGGAACCAAACAGGGATTTGTTCAATGCCACCAATTCCCAGCTGCAGAACTGACAGGGTGACTTCAGGGAAATGGGTTTTTCCCCCCCAGACTCAAAGGTGACCCCAGACCAACACCAGGCTCCTCCAGCCTGGGCCTGGGCATGCAGTGACATCACCTTGCTGTGAAGCAAATATTTGGAGCATGAACAAAACCCCAGCTGATGTGGCAGTGCTGGTTTGGTTTCTCTCTGCAATCATCAACTCCATTAGCAGCAGGTTCCCACATGTCATGAGAAATTGTCCTGGTGATATCCTTGTCCATCTCCCAAAGCCAGGAGAGCACCCAGGAATTGCCTCAGAGGGACGGGTGAGAAATTCTGCATAAACAGTTCTAAGAGTTCCACTGAAAGCCTGAAAAGAGATGTGGCAAATAAAGGAGAGGGGTTGAGTTTCAGCTGAGGGTCAGACCCAGCAACACTCGCCCAGCAGAGCACATCTTTCAGCTCTCACAGTTTGCTGTAACTGAGGGGCTCTGTTATGGGGTCAGGGAAACACAGAGATGAGGGACAGAAGCTTCCTGGGTATGTTTTTTTCTCTTTTGCATTTTCCTCCTGACTTATTTTGGCAGAAAAGAGGAGGGGAAAAAATGGGAAAAAATGAATGGCTCTCATATAAAAAAATAAAAAGGGCTGATTCTGTTTCCCTTCAACATAATTAAAAATATATATTGAAGCAGATCCAGCATTCCTTATCCATACTGAGCAGGACAGTTTGCCACTGGGTTACCTTTGGCTCCTCAACCTCCAGCTCAAGGATTCCTGGTTAATGCAAACCCAGTCCCAGAGAAACCATTCCCAGCACTGGGAAACACTGGGAACTGCACTGGGAAAGGGGACAGATGAAACCACCTCAGCAATAACATTCTCATTTTTATGCACACACGTGCAGAGCCCACCTGAGCTGAGCCCAGAGCTCCCAGTTCAGGGTCTGAAGGCATTTGCACATCTGAGACCAGCTGAAAAAACTGGAGGGAAAAATAAAGTCTGCAAGAACGAGAAACCTCTCCATTGATCTAAAGCTTTGGTTTAGAAACTGGAGCTCTGGGAGAGATTCCTTTTCAAACAGAAGAACCTGCCCTGAACCTGTTGCCCAAGAGCAGGAGCACACACCTCATTCTGCAGATTCCAGCCTGGTTTCTTCAGACCTTCAAAGCGAAGGGAAGAGGGTGTTGGGAACTTCATGAAGTCACCCTGCTGTTGTCCCCTCCCTATGGACAGCCCTGCCCTCCCATTTGGCTCTGTGCTCTCCCCTCCTTCCCACCGACACAGCCCGGATTCTCCTCTCAGCTCCTGTGGGAAAAAGGCTTTCCTGCTGCTCTGGGTGCCAAGTGCCCATGTCCTGGCACCCAGGAGGCAGCACCCTCCTTCCCCTCCAGCAGCCCAGCCCAGCCCAGCCTCGCTGCTTGGGGGTTTTACCACTAAACAGCCTTTTTTATTTACACTCACAGCTGCATTGGGGTGGTTGCTCTTGACAAAAAGCCGAGGAGCTGCTGCCTGGTCCTTCCCTGGCCTCTTTTTTGCCCATTACAGCTGCAGAGCTGGCAGCAAGCAGAGCCTTCCTGACAAGTTAGTTCTTTGCTCACACTCTCTGCCTTCACTTGTGATGCTTCTTTATCAGCGAGTTGCTGCTGGAAATCACGCTGAGCTACTTGGAGATGAAACATTTACTATTTATTAGTGACTCAAGGCACAGTATCGACGTTTATTGGCCCCTTGCCTCAACCCAAATATCCCCTCTGCTGGCAGCTCCCATGATTTATCCTGGAGAGAGGCTGAACTCCAGCCCAGGGACTCCAAAATGCTCCTTCAGTTTCAGGAATGTTCTGAGTTTCCCTTGAGAGCCATAAAAATCTCCAACCAACGGGGCTATATCCGGAGCTCTGCTGGAGGAGGGGGCAGCTCCTGAAAGCATTTCTTTCCTTCAGCACTTGGAAAAGGGAGGACAAACGTAACCTGTTGTTATACCCAGGAGTCACTAATTAACCCCCCAACAGCAAAAGGCACAAACCCCCTCCTAACATTCTTTGAAATTTAGTTTTAATTCTAAGAATTGGAGGAAAGCAGCGGTTTTGGAAAAGGGGAAAACTTTCCCTGCTTTTTCATAGTCTGAGGATGCCCAGCCCAGCAATACCCCGTGCCTGAACTCCAGAGGGGGGATGGAAAGGGGATCCCAGGGAGAGCTGCTTCCTTCCCTCTGGCAAACAGGTATTTGTGGCAGAGCTGGTCGGGGGTGCAGGGAGAAAAGGGGCAGCAACTGGTCCTGAAATCCCCACAAAGCTGAGGAGTCTCTTTGGGTTGAACCCCAAAGGTCTCACACCCATTGTGGGTTTTTTACAAAAACCAATAATATAATATGTAATAGAAGAATGTATATTATATTATGTAATCCAGTACTAGCTGAGCTCTAAGAAACAAATCTTTCTCAGAGATCCTGAGACAGGTCCATCCAGAGATGGATGGGGGTTATTTGGTTTGTCCTCCTCTCGGCCACAACCTTGTTATTTATCTATTCAAAAAGGCATTTTATTGCTACCAAATACCACAAAATGTGGAGGCAACAAACTAAAATTCCTGCTTGTTTTAACTCACCTGCTGCTCCTTCCTTTAAGGGAAAGACTGTTTAGAACACATTCAGTAAAACAAGCAGCTTGTCTGGGCTCCGAGTGGTGAAGCAGGAGAGGATTTGGAGCAGAACTTGGACGAACCAGCTCAGGAGGAATTTCCTCACAAGGTACACGAAGAACTTGTGTCAGTTCAAATGGGGTAAATTCCCATCCCCAAAAAAGTCGGTGCATTCCCATCTACTGCCTGAAGAGTTCTGTGAGAATTTATAAAGTGCCCTGTGAATCTGAACAGCCAAAAACCTGCCAATGCAAGAGAAAGGAACATGCGCTTATTTATGAGCACTGAGTCCAGACCCATAAATTGCCTCCTCCCTTTGCCAAAAACACGAGGTCCATGTGGTTGTTTGCCAGCTATTTTAAGGCACTTTTATGCCTTTCACTGTGTTGTTATATTCAGAGAACATTTGATTGGGAATTCAGTTGTGTGATTCTGCATGCATGACACATCCCCAAAAAGAGGCAGTTAAATTAAATTACAAGGCTTGCTTGGGTTGTTGTTTCATTTGCAACATGCCTGGAGTGCCTGCTGCCTTCACCAGGAAATATCTGGGTATAAATCTCCTCCCAAGCTGTATTTCCATATGGATCTGGGCACATTGCAAAGCTCCAGAGGGCTCCTGAGGATCTCATGCCCCTGGTGCTGCAGAGGGATGGTGCCTGAGCACTCCAGAACGCAGCGTTCCCATCCCTGGGGACAATTCTTGTGCTGAAAGTGAGGGATTAAATCGCAATTCAGGGGCTACCAAAGAAGGTGGCAAAGAGCAAATGGGCCCATCAACACCTGCTGCATCCTCGGGGCACGTCCTGGGCAGCTTTGCCACCTTGTGGTCTGCTGGGTCTGCAGGGAAAACTGGGGGAAGAGGATCTGACAGCACAGCTGGGCTGAGAAACCTCTGCTCATCCCACCCAGGAAGGTGGGGAAAGTCCTGAACTGGGGGGACTGCCCCGCTCAGTTTGCCCTCCCATCCTCTTGCCCCCTGCCCGGCACAGCCAGCCGGCTCCTGCAGCCGAGATTGCAGCTGCGATGCCCCAGGCAGGGATGGCAGCCCAGGGGCAGGGCAGTGTCCCTCGGTGCTGCTGCCCGGGCTGCTCCAGCACCCCCAGGCTCGGCCCAAGCAGCCCCTGGAGCGCTGGCTCTGCACAGGTGCCCCAGCAGGAGGGGGAGATGCCAGGGCAGGCAGCTCTGGAGACCTTCAGCCTCAGCAACATCAGCAGAAAATGCCTGGAAATCACTAAGAGTCCAAAGAAATGTTAAAGGTGACCCAGAAAATCAACCCTTCACCTGAAACCCTTTGATCACCGCAGTGAGCTGATGGGGTACCTTCTTCTCCATGCTCCTCAGCCCTTCTTGGACTGATTTTGCTCACTCTGACTGAGAAAATCTTCTTTTGGGGAAGATTGGGTGGGGAGGGACTTGTCAGGGGGAACAGGCTCAGCTGCTGGAAGGGGTCAGTGCTGGAGATGGGAGAGCCAGGAAAGCAACCCAAAGCTGGGGCTGTTCTGCTGATCCTTCTCCTCCCAGGAACCCCAGCAGCTTTTGAAGTGTGTTCACCTAATTGCTATTGTTAATCCAAGTGGAATCATATCATCTTCATTAGTAGTGGGGTTAATTTTTCTGTAGGAAAACAATGGCTAGACCTTGGTTTAATGTGGCCACATGTGCTTTTTATCCCAGCTATTTTACTCTAAGTGATGAATTAGAGGTGTAATTTCCTTTCAGCATTTGAAAATTAGCATCTAATTATTCCCAACCTAAGGGATATTAGCACTTCCTAGGAAAGCAAGGAAGGCTTTAACCTAAATTTAGAAGAGAGAACTTTCAGTAAATGGCAAGGCTGGAATTATGCAAAGACCAAAAAAATCAAGCCACAGGAAAAGAATTCCCATCCTTTGGGGTGTTGCCCGGTGGGATTGGGCCCTGGCAGAGCAGCTGGACCCACGGGGTGTCCCTGGTGCAGCGACGGCTTCGACACAGATCTTTGTGCCACAGTTGGGGCACATTCCTTGTTCCTGTTCCCTGCTACACTGGCAGCGATTCCTCCTCCACCCCAGAGCTCTCCTCACCTCTGCTACAGCTTGGGGTGATTTTCCCTGTGCAAAGAAGGGCTTGCTGGTGCCCAGGGCTTTTCTGCCCTGGTTTCACCCCAGCTGTGGCATCCCCAGCACGCAGGGTACGGGGGAATGTGCTCTGGGGTCTCTCTGAGCCTCCCACCTTCGTTTGGGGTGTGATTGTTCCATGAGCAGCATAGCTGAGGGAGGCAGTTTGTCTTCCCAGCACAACCACAGTTTATCTTTTCACTCCACACCGAATTATTCAAAAGGACAAGAGGTTTGCCTGGAAACTGTGCAGGAGGTGGGAGGGAACACTTCCAGCCAGCGCCGGGCACTTCAGCAGCATCTTTCACCAGAGAACCTGAAAGGGCTTTCTAAATATTATTGAGGGATTCAACTGGTAGATTTTGGTCTATTGTGCATCAGCCAGAGCTCTCCTCCCAGTGAGGGCAACATCCAGTTCCTGCTGTCCTGCCCTGGGGCAGAGTTTGACGTGCTGTCTGAGCCCTGTCAGAGAGTTTTAATGCCCATTTCTCCAGGTGGAAAATTGGAAAAGGTGGCTTTGCCCTGGATTATC
>JAWWMP010000060.1:4210766-4233065 GCA_035047865.1 Dendrocincla tyrannina | reverse complement strand
AAGTGTCTCCTTGGCCCCTGCCTTTGGAGGGGGCATTAATGAGCTCTGCCAGCCCCATCACAGCCCCAGGCTGGCACAGCTCTCCAGAGAACACTTAAAACAAGCCTTGCAGGGGGTTGGATTACACCCCCTCTGTAGCTGGGGCTTGTTCATAACATGGGGATTTAAAAAATACATTTATTATAAATAAAAAGAACCATTTAAGTTCCAAGTGACAGCAAAACCCAAAGCACATAAATGCCAGGGGCTTTTTGCAGTTTTTAAAACCTTGTTTCTAAGTTTATATAAAACATCTTGCTGGCTTTGTTGGAGTTTTTTAAATGCTAAAAGAGCTGCAGGACCCAATGCAAAGCCCGCTGAAATGGATGGGATCCTCTCATTGATGGGAGTCGTTTGGGCCAGCGTGGTCCCAGCCCGGGGTGGATGCACAGGGAGGTGTCTCCAGCTCAGGCTGCACGACTCTTGCCCTCTGGTGGCTGCTGCTCGTTTGAGAAATAAAACAGCAGGAAAAACTGCTTTAGAGCTGGACTGGAGACAAAAGCAGCAGCCAAGCTGCCTGTGCTGGGAGGGTGAGGCTGCAGTGCCAGAGGATGTGTCTGTCAGCACTGCACTATCCCCACGAGAGCCAAAAGGGCTCTAGTTCTATTTTTCTAGGGCTTTTTTTCCCCTCTGATATTTCCAGATTTTGATCTGGAATTCTCTGGTATTCATCAGCTCAGCAGGTGCTGCCCAATACAGCCCAGCACCACCCACCCCATGCGGGCTTTGATGAAACCTGATTTCCAGGAGACCCCAAAGAGCCCAGGAGTCCAAAGGGTCCCCGTTGCAGCTGGGTTTGTCCCACTGCAGCCCTGCCTTTGGCTCTGGGGTTTGCTGGACCTTGCCAGGGTGAGATTTTAAGCCAAAATGTGGTGATTTTAGGGTTCTTTTACTTCTTTGAATCTGATTTATTGCCCTGGCTTAAGAATGACCCTCAGCATGTTTGGTTTAATGATACAATTCCTGTGTGACAACTTCCATCAGAACCCCGAGCTGCTTACAAAGGGGGACAGAACTGGATTTCTGTTTCACAGGAGGGAAACTGAGGCACAAACCCAGCCCCAAAACAGGGCCAGACATGAGCATGGCACTGGTTTGAAGCATCTCCAGTGCAGGCAGCCCCAGCTGAGGGACAGACGCCCCTGAGAGTGCAGGGGCAGCAGCACTTGTAGGCTTTTGCAGCTCATCCCAGGAGAGAAGCAGCCCCTTGTCCTCTCAGGAACAGGCTTGAAATGATGACTGGAATGCAGGACCGTGGGCTGGAGGAGCTGGGGTTGTATCTGAGCCCCTCTGGAGCTGCTCTCCTTACCCTGCCTATCGAGGCACAGAGATGGCACGTTGTTTTCCCTCCTGATTTTGTAGCCTGGCACGTTTCTAAAAGCATCTCTGCTGTTGCTAATCATGGCTCAGCTCCCATCTGGATCCAGCCCACGGCTCCCTCTGTGTCAGCTGCTGCTTCTCCTGGTCCATGGGGCTGCCAGGAATGTGACCCCCTTACCTGGGGACTCGCTACAGGGAGCTGGAGTGGAGATGAGTGAAATCCAGAGGAGGGAAAGTGATGATTTTAGCAGGAAAAATATCCACAATTATTCATAGGGATGTCTCTGTCTCTGTCTGCACTGTCTGACTGAGAAAACAAACTGTTCAGAATTATTTTGAGTTGATTTGTCATAGCTGAAGTTCCCAGGACAATTGTTCAGCCAGAGCCAGAGGGAGGGAGGAGATGCCCCAAGCCAGAATCTGATCTCAGTTACCAGCCCATGAAATTCATTCTCTTTCCATGCCAAGGATGATTTGTACCTTTAAATCCCAAGCCCAAACCCAGCATGGATACACAGAACACTGTGAACACAGAGAGAGTCACAACAGAGAAACTGGGCCCAGGGTCTGACTCCAGAGCAGCTCTGCTAAATGAGCCAGGATTCAAAAGGCTTGGCCGTGTGTCCTTTGGGCCAGTGGTTGTCACAACACCAAATCTTCCACACGGGCAGTTGGTCAAACCCTCAGAGCTCACCTCCCCTCTCTGTTGTCTGTATTAGTGGTTGTGTTTGCCCCAGACAATGCAGAGCCCAGTTTTGGCTGGCTGCTTCTCTGCTGTGACTGTGTCATATTTGTAATAGCAGGAATTTATAAGAACCGAGTTGTGGTTCTTTTCCTACTCATCCTGCAGGAGCCCCTTTCTTGATTCCAATTTTTGAAGCCAGAGGCAGTTACACAAAATCTGCATTCCAGGCTGATGGATGAGCTGCCATCGAGCTGCTGTTGTTCTTGCAAATGTGATCGGGGACTTAAAGAGACAAAAAACTCCTGAAGGATTTTAATGAGCAGCCAAAACCAAAGGAAGGAGCCAGGAAAGTGCCCCTCCTTCCCTGGCTCTGCCAGGCAGAGGGTTGGGGGTGCCTGGGGCAGGGCACTGTTTGCCATTCCAGGGGGTGTTCCAAGGGCAGGTTCTTTGGTGGTTTGTGACCCTTCTCAGCTGCCTCTCATGTGACTGTCCCGTGGGTCCGTGGCCTCCCTGGGTGGGTGGGTTACTCCTTTGGTTTGGTGCGGAGAGATTTCACCATCACCCCCCCAAACCCTTCCCCTCCACCACCCCAAGAGCCTCGTTTGCTTCTCCTCAGCCCTGAGCTGATCAGACCACGGTCTTGTCTCCAGTGCTGTCACAGTCCCAGTTCCTCAGCAGGCACTGGGCAGGAGCTGCTTTGGTGGTCTCAGACAGGCAGTTTGACCAAAAGGTTTTCTCTGACTTCGACAATGTTTAAGGCACAACAACATTTGGGTCCCTCACAGCAGCCCAGCCCGGCTCTGGGAGCTGCACAGGCAGAGAGCAGCCTCCCCTCTCCATGCTCTTGTCTCATCAGCCCTGGCTGTCCCTTGGCTTCTCCTTGCCCAGCCCTCGCCACCTGAATTTGCAGCAGCAGCAGAGCAGGAGGTGCCATTTCCATGGCTACAGGAGAGGCAGCAGCAGCAGGAGGTGATGGAGAGGCTCTTACCCAGCTGCATCCCAGACATTGCCCACGAGAACCTCTCCTGCCAGCACAGCCCTGCCCTGGCAGCCACACATGGGGCTGCCAACCCTTGCCAGGCTCGTCCTTCCTCACAGGCAACGAGAAATGCCTTTTGGGGTCACGTTTCTAACCCACCAGTTGATCACTTTCCTGCACAGGTGGGCAGAGACCACTCCAAACCCCAGCTCTGCCTGCCCAACACTGCCCTTCCCGTGGGATCGTGTGACCCAGGACATGCCCAGCATCCCCCCTCGGTGTCCTGCTCCCCCTCTGCACTGGTTTGTGCCTCTTGAAACAACACTCTGTCACAAAGACAGTCTCTCTGTACTTCTGGCTGTCCCACAGGGTTATTTTGGGATGCTGGGAAGGAACTTTCCCCTCCATTGTCACTGTTTAGCTCGTGTTTTGCTTGCCTTCAACCTTCTGTCTGTCCTTTAAAGCCTAAGCCAGAAATACTCCCTCCATCCAGGATCTGCACAAAACTAATCCATCATTCAGGGGAGAAAAGGAACCTTGTCATGCCAGGGACCTTCTTCATGGGCTGCAACTCCAGCCCATCGTGGTTTCTGTTTTATTTCAGGTACAGAGCAGTCAGTGGGTGAACTGAGAGGTGTCTTTGGGGACATATTCCAAGGGGAGCAGCCCTGGCACTAGGTTGGAGTGTCTCTGCAGCACTGGTTATGGTGGAAATGTCCCCTGCAGAGCCCCAGCCTTGTCTGCTCAGAGACTTCTCCCCCAGGTTCCCACACAGCAGCCCAGGGTGAGCGACCGGATGAGTAAAATTGGATTTGAACATGAGGGAGGGAGAACACAACCCTTGGGGTAATTTATGAGGCACGTTTATAGCTGTTATTTATAGCTCTTGATGGGGGATTCACATTGTTCTCCACCATCTGACATTATTTGGCAGTTTAGTGGTGCCTACAAAAAAACCCCCAAACCCCAACCCCCCAAAAACCCTCCTGCAGGACCACGTTTTTGATTAATAATCTCGAAAGCTCAGGGTGTCAGCAAGTCCTCAGAAAGGCTGTCCCTGCTCTCCTCTAATAACTTATGGCTTAAAGGTGCAAGGGCTTGATTAAAACCCTCATCACACTAAATCAACAGTAGCTCAGGGAAAAGAGGTCCTTTCCCTCCCCCTTCCAGATAAACTTTACCCACTTGTGCTTTTCTGGCATTTGGGTTCACACACAAAAATCCTCCCTCAGTGCCAGCAGCAAAGCACTCACTGGGGGTGCAGAGCCCTGTCCAGGGCAGGGCTTTTTCATCCACGTGCCTTCGGCGTTATTTTGGGAGAGATTGATGAGTTCAGGTGCAGTAAAAATAGCCCACTGCAAACAAACAAATTCCTCCTGGGCTCACTGGAAGGGGGAAGAATGTCCATCTGCATGGCCATGACCTCGGGGACACCAGCAGGGTGGGATGGGCTGGGGTGCAATTCCCAGGGATGCTGTGGCTGCCCCTGGATCCCTGGGAGTGCCCAAGGTTGGAGCACCCTGGGCTGGTGGGAGGTGTCCCTGCCCATGGCAGGGGGTGGGATGGGAGGATCTTTAAGGTCCCTCCCAACCCAAACCTTTCCATGGTTCTAGCGAGGAGCTGGAGTGCCTTTGGCTGGGAGCAGCTGTTAATCCCAGCATTTCCCGGGATGAGCAGGACACACACCTGGAGATGAGCACAACAAACCTGTCTCTCCATGGGCCCAACATGTGGATCTAATTTTGGGAGGGAATTAATGCTGGTTCCTCCAAGCCTCTGTGATGGGAGGGCTCCTTTCCCTGCGACCCTGGGCTCTGAGAGGGAGACATTTCTCAGTGTGTTTCTTAAAATATAAAATCTCAGGAGACTTTAAATTGACTGCTAAGCCCTGGTCAGAGTGGAGCCCCCTCAGCCTTCATTAGGTCCCCCCTGCACCCAGCAGGGAGGATTTTCTGGAGGAAAGGGCAAAACACAACTGGATTAAACCAAAAATGTGGGATGATAGTTCATTACAGAAGTGGCCCAGAGCCTGGGAAAGCTTGATGGTGCCAGCAGGCAGGTTTAGGGGGGCAGCAGAGCAGAGGGCAGCAAAGCACAGCAGAGCTTTGGTCCATGCTTGGATAATGTGGGGATTTGAAGCCCAGCTGGGCTGCTCCTCTGGAACTTCTCTCTGACCAAAGAGCAGCAGGGAATGGCCCTGAAAGGAAGGGCAAATCACACCCCCTGGTGTGCCTGTCCTTTCAGGTATCACCCAGAACAGGCCACTCCGGGAACTGGGAGCCTGAGTGTAGCAGAGACGTGAGGTTTGGGTGTCATCCTGTCCCAGTCCAGCTCCCAGCTGCTTCTCCTCCCTGTCCCACAAACACCTCGTGCCACCAAGGTGACATCCACCCCAAAGCTCTCCCATGCTCCATTTGTCCTGTGGGATTTACAATAAACCAGGACGTTTTCCTGCCTGGGTGATGGCATTAGGGGAGAGGGATGCAGCAGTTTTCCTCATGTTCTGGCTGCTTTGTAACACAAATCTTGCAAGAATCTGTAGAGAAACTTGATGGGGGATTTAAAAAATCAGAAAAACTACAGCTTTGGTGCTGAGTTCTGTGTGTAGATTTTAAAAATGAAGTGAAACCCAGGTTCCAGTTACAGCCAATTTCGATTTGGAAAAAGAGGATTATGTCAGGTATATATGAGCCAGCACCTGTCTCATGAAGGACACAGTAAAATGTGGCAGGTTTTGGTGCTAAAAGCACAGTAGGTGTGCAAATGCCAAGGCCTGGGTGCTCTGGGGAGGATGTGATGGGAACAGGAGGGAGAAACAGCCTCGGGAAACTGAGAAAACCCAGCTCAAACACGGGGCTCGGGTGCCCTCCTCTGGAAATGAGTGAGGGACTTTGGCATTACTGGTGGATTTAAGGAGCAGAAAAGCCTTTGGGGCAGGAATGACTATTTGGACTTAGAATAATTACCAAGGGATTTTCAGCCATTTGAGGCTTCAGGTCAGCACTGAGAGGCTCCCTGTAAAGCATCTGCCAAGGTTCAGTGGGTAATGGTTCAGAGAAAAGCTCGTGGAGAGAACAGCAGTCAAACCCCCGTGGCAAATCCCCAGCTGGAGTGCCAGGGCTGGAAGGCAGGCACAGCTCCCAGGAGTCCCAGGGGGCACCTCCTCTGGCTGGGTTAGAGCAGAGAAAAATAAGAATTTCCCCTAATTACAGAGCAGCCCAGTGGCAACGTTTGCAGCTCTACAAGCAGAAAAGGAATAGGGGAAGCACTAACAAAGAGGGAATGGCCCTCCTGCAGATATCAGCCCCTGGAGAGGGGCACAGCTCAGTGCTGACCACGAGTAGCTTTGATTATTTTCAAGAAAGAAAAATATTTTCTTTCTCTGAGTGTGTGTTTTGGTTTGCTTTTAAGGGAAAACTTTTCCTGCTGCTGATAAAAACAACAGAGGGCAAAAAACCTGTTGATGTTCCAGTTAAAGAGTAAGGAAGGAAAAATCTGCCATTTCTTCAGGTCTACTTTCCCTGTTTAATGAAGGGACCATAAAGTCCATCCCATTCCACCCCCTGCCATGGCAGGGACACCTCCCACCAGCTCAGGTTGCTCCAGCCTGGCCTTGGACGCTCCCAGGGATCCAGGGGCAGCCACAGCTCCTCTGGGAATTCCATCCCAGCCCTCCCAGGGAGGAATCCCTTCCCAAAATCCCATCCATCCCTGCCCTCTGGCAGTGGGACACCATTCCCTGTGTCCTGTCCCTCCATCCCTTGTCCAGAGCCCCTCTCTGGCTTTATTGAAACGCTGGAGGGTTTTGAGGTAATAAATGGATGGACAATGTTTATGGCTTGCTCTGTATCTTGTTTGAGGCGAGTGTCTTGTTAGGCTCAAACCAGAACAGAAGCCACTGCGATGATTCACAGCTTTTGGACACTGAAATGCCATCCAATAAATCAATCTAAGAGAGGGAATATGTGTGTGTGTGTCATCTCTCTGCCACAGTGATCATAATCCCTGTGCGTGTTCCACATTTATTACATCCTACATCATTCCCGACATGATCCATGTGCCCCGAGGGAGTTTGTCCTTTCCATTTCTGCATGTCCTGCTGCCATCTAATGGCACTGAGCTCAACCAGCACTGGTTGGGCTGAAAAAGGAGAGAAAACGGGTCCTGAAGCTTCCAGACAGACAGAGCAAGCAGCTAAAGCACTGAATGCTTTAATTTTTGGAGTTCTAAAAATCTTGGGAAATTCAGATTAATGAAACTTAGCATTAATTAGGATTTGTGTCCTGCACAAGCTCCCCAGAGCTCTTCCAGTGCCTGAAGGGGCTCCGGAAGAGCTGGAGAGGGACTCGGGACAAGGGACGGAGGGACAGGACACAGGGAATGGCTTCCCACTGCCACAGGGCTCGGTTAGGTGGGATATTGGGAAGGGATTCCTCCCTGGGAGGGTGGGGAGGGAGCTGGGATGGAATTCCCAGAGGAGCTGTGGCTGCCCCTGGGTCCTCAGGAGCTGCCAGCTCCTCTTCCAGGTCACTGACTCGCATTCATCAGCTCCCTCCTTTCTTCTCCTTTCACCCACAACCTCCCCATCAATGTTAAGATCAGAATAGACCTGGATCAGACAGAGCAGTCAATGGGGCTGGCAGAGACCCAGATTAGCACAGGGAGCTGAGCTGGCTCTCACTGCTGCCAGCATAAGGAATTACCTGATTAAGAGGCTGCCAAAATGCAGCTATTCCTGTGCAGCAGCAAACCTGGGCTGCCCCACTGCCCTCATTTCTCTCTGCCTTGGCCCCTCAACACATGCTGGGTTAAGATTTGGCTGCTGCTGATTCTTCCTGACCTCAAAACCCTCCATACTCTGTTCCAACAGCTTTGCTGAGTCCCTGGAATCTATTTCCTCAAGAAGAGATTCCTTTCATCCCAATTAGGTGCTGGAGGAAGAAATTAATAATATAATAAAACCAAATGGAGGCTCTGCAGATGTGCTTTAGGATCAGTGTATCTTTCACTGGGTTGTTATTGTTGGGATAAGCTAATAAATCCTACATACAGCTACTCCCCACCCCTGCTTGATGAGACCTTATTGCACATATGGTAATATCTAATTTACAGGAGCCAAATAACTGCATGTCATTGGTGCCAGAGCCAGGATCCCCCCGTTAATCAGAAGTCTTTTTATTAGCAGATAACCACTGCCTCTCCTCAACTCATAAAAAGGAAAAACCCTCTTAAGAGGCAGGCACAAAGCCCAGCTGTGCTTGGATTTGGGGGAAGGTCCCTGGGAGGGCTTTGCTGGTGGGTGCAGGGATGCAGCACCCAACACCTGAGCAGCTGCCAGGGCTCTTTGGCTCTCCCTGAGCCCTCCCTGTGACCCACAGCCACCCCAATCACAGGGGCAGGGAAACCATCCCCCCAAAATCCCACTGGTGTTCTCTCAGTAAAACCCAACCACCACCCCCCAAAATCCCCCTGGTGTTCTCCCAGTAAAACCCAACCACAACACCCCAAAATCCCACTGGTGTTCTCCCAGTAAACTCAAGCACCACCACCCAAAGTCCCCTTGGTGTTCTCCCAGTAAAACCCAAGCACCACCACCCAAAGTCCCCTTGGTGTTCTCCCAGTAAAACCCAAGCACCACCACCCAAAGTCCCCTTGGTGTTCTCCCAGTAAAACCCAAGCACCACCACCCAAAGTCCCCCTGGTTTTCCCAAGCAGTTCCAACCCTCCCCATCCCATCTCTGCCCCCATTCCTTGGCTCTTGGAGGCTCCAGGCAGCCCCACCCTGAGGGCTGTGCCAATAATTCCAGGGGCTCTTGCTCCCATTCCAGCAGTGACCTCTGCAAAGCAGGAATGTTCAGGAATTTCAAGTGCCCCTGCTTTGGCAAATATTGTTTCAAAGCAGCTGCCCCGAGGCACAGGTCACTGCTGTCCACAGGACATTCCTCTGGGGTCCATCTCCACCATCAGCACCTTCCAAGGCCCACAGGACCTTCTCTTCACGTCCCAGCCCAAATCCAGAGCTGAAGGACTGCAGCGCCACACAACACCCACCACCTGGAGACACAGATGCACCTACTGAAACAACAACATTTTGCCTTTATTAGGAGTTCCCATGGTAATATAACACAGAGTTCTGAAGGAATCAAACACAAGACTTGGGGTGGGGTGGGTTTGCCATTGAGACAATGGGCAAATATCAGTACTTCTCTTTGTCTACACACATGATCAGCTTTAGCACTTACAGCTCCTCCACTCATGGTTCACAATCACAAATCCAAGGGTTAAATCCAGCTAGTATTAAATCCTACTTTTTTTTTTTATTTTTAGAGCTTCAAGTCACTGCGGTTAATTAATTAATTAAGTCATTGTCTTCTTTTTCTTTTCTTTAAGCATTTACATATGACATTCATTAAACAGACACAAAGCGGACGAGCTCTCACAGGAAAAAACATGCTTACATAGCCTGCAAAAACCATTTTTTTTTGTGATTTTTTTTCTTTCCTTTTGAAGAACAAATTAAAACTCCAAAGTCATCATGAGTCAGTGAAGGAAAAAAAAAAAGGAAGACTTAAGTGAATACTGAAGAGCCGCAAGTGTTTCGTAGCATTGAAACGGATCTGCAATTCTTTTTCTTTTTTCTCCCCAACTCGTTCAAATTGATTTTAACATACAGGTGACAAAAAAAGAAATTAAAAAAAACACAAATGAAAATAGCTGCAATATATATTAAGTTCACGGATTACTTAACAAACAAAGTGCAAACTCTTTATGCAAAACTAAAAGACCCAAGAGTTGAAACTAAATGCAAAATGCAAGGAGGAACATGGCGAAGTTTCTCTTAACTTTTGTGTTCAGAGGGGCCTAAAGGACTGAGGTGCTGCAGCTGGGAGGGTTTGGGTACCAGATCCTTTACAAATCCCAGCATTGAGACTTCATAACAACAAATTTGGTATTTGTTTCTCAAAAACCTTCATATGTAGCTTTTTTTCCTAAAAGAACCTGTAAACACCATTAAAGAAAACACTCACAGCTATGGAAAAACAACGGAGGTGGCAAAGTCCAAAGAGAAGAGGAAGCAGAAGATGCAGCCAAGTGGCAGGGCAGGCAGAGAGTGGAGGTGACGTGGGTGGCAAAGCTCTCTGTGCTCAGGGCCGAGTCCTTGGGAATGCCTTGGGAATGCTGGGGATCCGTGGGAATCTAACGGGGCACACTCACTCTCCATGCCCTGAAAACAAGCAGCCCCCAGGCCCAGGGCTGAAAGACCTCGGGTCCCACGAGATGGTGCAATGCCCAGATCCCCTGCCTGCCCCAAAACCTGGGGCTCCTCCAGCCATGGAGGGACCACTGATGGTTCCCCAACGCGAGGAATCTGAGGAAGGCTGGGGAAGGGCCAGGCCTTCCCGTGGATATGTGCACAGATTCCTGCAGGAATGAGGGGCTGGGACACCTCCCCATGTACAGGAGATTCTCAGCTGCCGTGGGCCCAGGGCTCCCAGTTCCAACAGCTGGGCCTCTGGTCCCCGACTGGAATTGCCACGGATGCTCAGGCAACACCCCCTGACCACTCTCGGGGTGAGAGCTAAAGATGAGCTCTCTCAAAGCTTTAAATAACCTCTCTCTGATGGCCAGGGAGGGGTTCCTGCTACAGAAGCCCTTCAGCCAGCGTGCTGCTCTCTGCCCTGCTCGTGGATATCCACCTCCAGCGACAAGAGGCAATCTGAACTGCTGGAAACCTCTCGAGATACTCCATCCCAGCTCCTCTCTTGGCACCAGCTCAAGACCTGGTAGCTAAGGGGAAGCTCAGAGCTCATGGCCCTGCTCCACGACCTGCTGCAGCTACGTGGCAAGCGATGGCTGGAATGATGCAACCAAGGGACACCTGAAGTACCAGGGTGGCAGTGGCAGTGACACTGGCGGGAGTCTGTGACTTGGATGAGGTTTGGGAAGAACAGGGAGGTTATTCCCAGTTCTCAGATAAGGCTTCGTAAACACAGCAATACAAACATATCAAAAACACACACACACAAACATTAAAAAAACCAACAAAAAAAAAGTCTCCTCGAGGACCGAGTTGCAGCAAAATCCAGAAGAAAAGGAAAGCAAGGAAACAAAGGAACCCAAGAGAACCCAAGTCCCCAAGGATTGTGGCTCACCCAGTGGCTGGGGTGCTGTTCCCTGTGAATTCCTAGTGCTGGGTCCTGTTCCTCTCTCCTGGCAGCAACAGCTCTCCAGTGCCCTCCGGGGTGGTGCTGGGGAACAGCTATGGGCAGGATCCCTGTCCCTCTGTGCTGGCCTAACTATCCTGCTGCAACACAGAACCCTAAGCAATATCCAGTTTAAAACCCTTGAACTACTCTTCTGCTTGACATTTAAAAAAAAAAAAAAAAGCTTTTTTTTTACATTTATTATTTATTTATTATTCTTTTTTTTGTGTGTGTGTGTGTCTTAAAGGCAGCTCCCGGGAAATTCACTTTATCCTTCCTTTATTAAAAGAAAGATGCTGAATGGGACAGAGGCCACATATCTCAAATACCCTCTTTACATTTACTCTTGCATGTCAGAGGTGCCAAAACAGGGTTTATTTCTTTATATGTGTAAGGGGGGAAGTGAGAGGGGGTGGTGAAGATGAGGAGGGGATCTGAGGGGACTGAAAGAGGCGCTTTTACTTCAGCCCCCCCTCACTGGTTGCCCGCAGTAACTGTCACAGGCTCTAAAAGAATCAAGGAGGGTCTCCAGGTGCCCTGGCCCCCTGGTTTGCCTGGTGGGCACAGGAGGGAGGCTCCTTAGCCCAAGCTGGTGATGTTGGCACGTCCGCCCGGCGGGGCCACGATGCGCTGGGTCGTGCGGCGCGGGATGTTGTCGTCGATCTGTGCCCCTGGGGGGGGAGAGAGAGAGAAAAGGGGAGTCACCAACTCTGGGGGGCTCAAATGCCCTGGGGATGTGGCACCTGGGGATGTGGTTTGGTGCTGGGCTTGCTATCTTAGGTGGCTTTTTCATGATTCTGTATAATCTGGGGGAAAAGCTCTTACTGACCCCAGTGCCCAAATTCTGCTGCAAGCTGTTCTGTATCAATAATGTCTCTGCCCTGAGCACCTGAACGGCCCAGCCCTAAATGCTTTTCCCTTAGAGAGCCTTCTTAACCCCTTTATCTTGCCCTTCTTGCTCTGGAACTGCAGCTGAGAAATCAAAGCTGCCCCAGCCCATGTCCACAGCTGGTCTCAGCTGGCAAAGCTCTGCTCAAGTTGGTGCCACCTTCAAAACAGATGTTGCCAACCTCGTAAAAATAGAAAATTCTCACTTTTAACCACAAGGGCATGGAGTGACAGGACAAGGGGGAATTGCCTTAAGCTGAAGGAGGGCAGGGTTAGGTGGCATATTGGGAGGGAATCCTTCCCTGGGAGAGTGGGGAGGGGCTGGGATGGAATTCCCAGAGAAGCTGTGGCTGCCCCTGGATCCCTGGAAGTGTCCAAGGCCGGGTTGGATCAACCTGGGCTGGTGGGAGGTGTCTCTGCCCATGGCAAGGGGTGGCATTGGGTGGGCTTTAAGGTCCCTTCCAGCCCAGCCCACACTGGGATTCCACGATGTGCCCTCTGCAGACACCCAGCTGAGCACGGAGCCCAGCACACACTGGGGTGCTCAGCACTCCCACCACGGACTTCATGACAGCTCCTGTGCTGCTCTTCTCCCCTCCTGAAGGGACCACACCTCCCAGCCAAACCCCCCAGCCTCTCCCATCCCCTCTCTCCCAGCAGAGTGGGGCACAGAGCAGCAGTGACCCCCTGGGCCCCCAGGATGCCCTACCAGACAAGCTGAAGCCAGACTGGTGCAGGTTCCTCACGGGGGGCGCCTGCTGCTTGGCCGGGGACGTCTTGGCTGAGGACGCCGGCGTGACCGTCTTGGGTGTCACCGACACTTCACACACGGGGCCGTCGTAGAGACCTCGGGGGACACCCCGCAGCTCGGCCAGCTGCAGACACAGGGGGACAGGCAGCCCTCAGGGCACAGCCCAAACACAGGGGGACAGGCAGCCCTCAGGGCACAGCCCCAAACACACAGGGACAGGCACCCTCAGGGCACAGCCCCAAACACACAGGGACAGGCACCCTCAGGGCACAGCCCCAAACACACAGGGGGACAGGCACCCTCAGGGCACAGCCCCAAACACACGGGGACAGGCAGCCCTCAGGGTACAGCCCCAAACACAGGGGGACAGGCACCCTCAGGGCACAGCCCCAAACACACAGGGACAGGCAGCCCTCAGGGCACAGCCCCAAACACACAGGGACAGGCAGCCCTCAGGGCACAGCCCCAAACACAGGGGGACAGGCACCCTCAGGGTACAGCCCCAAACATACAGGGACAGGCAGCCCTCAGGGCACAGCCCCAAACACAGGGGGACAGGCAGCCCTCAGGGCACAGCCCCAAACACAGGGGGACAGGCAGCCCTCAGGGCACAGCCCCAAACACACAGGGACAGGCAGCCCTCAGGGCACAGCCCCAAACACACAGGGACAGGCACCCTCAGGGCACAGCCCCAAACACACAGGGACAGGCACCCTCAGGGCACAGCCCCAAACACACAGGGGGACAGGCACCCTCAGGGCACAGCCCCAAACACACGGGGACAGGCAGCCCTCAGGGTACAGCCCCAAACACAGGGGGACAGGCACCCTCAGGGCACAGCCCCAAACACACAGGGACAGGCAGCCCTCAGGGCACAGCCCCAAACACACAGGGACAGGCAGCCCTCAGGGCACAGCCCCAAACACAGGGGGACAGGCACCCTCAGGGTACAGCCCCAAACATACAGGGACAGGCAGCCCTCAGGGCACAGCCCCAAACACAGGGGGACAGGCAGCCCTCAGGGCACAGCCCCAAACACAGGGGGACAGGCAGCCCTCAGGGCACAGCCCCAAACACACAGGGACAGGCAGCCCTCAGGGCACAGCCCCAAACACACAGGGACAGGCACCCTCAGGGCACAGCCCAACAGCTGCCCAGATGTGGCTCAGCCAGGGGCACACACTGCAAGGCTGGGGCTTGGTAAGAGGATTTGAACACACACGTCATCTGCTCCACGCTGATCCCTGGGGAGCTGCTCCCTGTCTGTACAGAGTTTAGAGCTACATCTAGTTTATAGCTCTAACTATTTGATATCTGTATCTATTTTATAGCTCTATCTATTTTAGATCTGTATCTATTTTTATCTATATGTAAAACATGCTCTCTATATCTATTTTATATCTATATCTGTATTATGCATCTGTATCTATTTATATCTGCATTTTATATCTGTATCTATGTAAACATGCTCTATGTATTTTATACTTGTATCTATTTTGTATCTAAACCTATTTTATGTCTATATCTGTATCTATGTAAAACATGCTCTCTATATCTCTACCTATTTTATATCTCTATAATCCTATGAATTACCACAGAACGTGGACTGTGCTCTGGACTGCTGTGGCTCCAGCCCACAGAACACCCAGCCTGCCCTGCAGGTGCTGTCCTTTGATGACCCCCTCCCACCTGCCATGGCATTCAAGGCTCCTGGCAAGTCTCAGGTGCAGCTCATTGCTCATGCCCAACAAGCCAAGAGCCTGGCTGAGCCAGGCAGGAGTGCCCAGAGGAGCCAGGCTGGCTTCCCATGCCCAGCCCCGGAGCTCTACATTGGGTTAAATGCAATTATTCCAGTTGAGATGCTGCCCAATTGGATTTATAGGTCAGACATGTATTTCTGTGGGAGAGCAGAACACAACAGCAACCAGGGATCTGTTCTCCACCGTGCCTGGAATTTTGGTAACTTGCAATTTCTTCAGAAGAACAATCAAGGAAAGATCACTTGCAAGGAGTGGGAAGATTCCCCATGGCCAGCAGGACCAACACAGTTCTGGCTCTGTCCAGGAGAGGGCAACACTTCAAATATCATAGTCATTTCTCCTCAGAGATCTGACTTCACCTAGAAATAAACCTCTTAAATTCTCAGCAATAAGCTGCAGCTGAGCTCAGTGTCATCTCCCCTGTCAGACACATCCAAAGACACTTTTGAATGGGTGTATTTTACAGAATCACTTTCCAACAGTTTCAGCCTCTTCAAAATAGAAAATTCTCCCTTTTAAGCAGTCAGTAGGCTGTGCCTGTGACTCACCAGTCACCAGACAAGAGCATCTGATCATATCTGACACAAGGGAAAGCAGCAGCATGTATCTGGAACAATAAATTAGAAATCTAAAGCATTGCTGGAAGGATTGATATATAAATGCTATTGATAACCTCTCTTGGTACCTCTGTGGCAGGTTATTTACATGTCCAAGCTGGAGGGTTCCTGGACACATGCTCTGTCTGGGTGTCCCAGGACAGAGAATCAAAGAAAAATAATATTATTTTAAAAATATTATTATATTTAATATTATACCTTTTTTAATTGTATTACAAATACTATTAGGAACAACATTTGCAGCAAACCCCAGCTCAACCCAAAGCATGTTCCTGCAATGACTCGAGTGACCAGCAGGACCAAAAGGGCAATGAGAGAGATGTGGCTGCTGCCCAGGGACACTCCGTGTGGCAGGAGTGTGGCCTGAGCCCGGGCCAGCAGCTCCTGCAGCCCCTGGAGGGGAGGAGGGAGGGAAGGGAGAGATGTGCAGCCCCCGGGCACTCACCCTGCTCCTGGCTTTGATGCGCTTGTACACGAAGTCTGGGAAGGGTTTCCTGGGGATGTACCTGCCCGAGCCCTCGGTGACGTGCAGGTTGCCATCCTCCAGCACGATCTTGCCCTGGCTGATCACCACCAGGGGGGAGCCACGGCACTCCATGCCCTCGAAGATGTTGTACTCCAGAGACTGCAACAGCGCGGGGACAGGGGTCAGGCAAGCACTCCATTGGCAATCACCAACCATGCGAGTTGCCAGAAGCTTTAGGGCAGGGGGAGGCAAACTCAACAGCTTTTACTTGTGATTTGTACCATTCAGTTAAGGCTGGCCTTCATCAGCCTCAAATTATTCAGGATTTATTAACACAAATTTCCACTGAAACAAGGTTCATAAAGAATCCCTGACTGGTTTGGGTTGGAGGGGACCTTAAAACTCATCTCATCCCACCCCCTGCCAAGGGCAGGGACACCTTCCACGAGCCCAGGTTGCTCCAACCTGGTCTTGGACACTTCCAGGGATGGGGCAGCCACATGGCAAAAGGAAATCAGTTTCAAATGGGAGCATCTCAGAGTTCAAATGCATTCAGGCACCTCTCTCCTGTGAACTGTGGGGGATTTAGGAGCCAAATAAAGCTTTATCTAAGCTTCATATTAAAAATAGTGATAATTGTGAAAATCTGTAATTCAAACCAGTGTTTTGGTTGATGGGTGAGGGACCAGGACAATCTTGTTTTACTCTTAATGGGATTGCTCATCCTCAATTAACAGGATTGGAAACATTACCCCAAGGAAAAAAGGCAAGTTTCAAAGGAATCACTGTAAATGTCACAGCCCTGGAGCTCCTGGAAGGAGAGGCACTGCAACCATGTTATTTGGGGACTGTTACTCTAGTGACCATCTGAGTCAAACCCAGGGCTTTCTTGCTCACTTAATGATGGAGTTTGCCCTTGAAGTGTGTTATAACATGGGCAGGCTTGACTGCAGCTTTACAATGAGGCAGGACAGTGGTTAAACCAACCCTGAACCAGGGCCAGGCTGAAAAATCTTGTGGTGGCAAAGGAGGAGGCTTGGTTGGGAGCTTATGGATTAGGCTGGTTCCAAAAACAACACCATCTCCCTCTCCAGCTCCCAATATTTCCTTGCCAGAGAGTGGCAAGAGCAGTGTGAATTCTTGGAAAATATCTGTAAGCTGCTCAAACATTTAAAAAAAGTAACAATCCTGCAATGCCACATAATCACTGGGGCTCCCTGTGCCACAGCACCAGCCTCGCTGTCAAAGGGCCTTTTGTTCCAGGCTTCACCAGCCCAGGATGCTCTGGACTCCAAAGGCATCACTTGCACCAGTTCCTGCTCTAACAAAAAGCACTTGTGAGAGACACAAAAAGAGAGAATTATTAAGACTGGAAAGGATCTCCAAGGTCACAAAGTCCAACCTGTGCCCGATCCCCACCTTGTCCCCCAGCCCAGAGCTCTGAGTGCCAGGGCCAGGCATTCCTTGGACACCTCCAGGGGTAGGGACTCCAAACCTCCCTGGGCAGCCACTGCCAATGTTTAACAACCCTTCCCACGAAGAAATTCCTCCTGATGTCCAACCTGAACCTCTCCAGACCCTTCAGGTGTGATGCCAGATACAAGAGGCGATGCAGTAACAGGGCAAGAGGTCAGAGGTGGGTTTGTAAAAAAAAAAAAAGCTGTGATTTCTCAGACAGCCCTTCAAGCTCTTGGAAACAAGACCCTCCCTCCTCCATGGCGTTGGCACAGTTTAAGGATGCAGCCTTTGGCCACAGCTGACCACTCAGTGTCGTCAGAGTTTTGGGGGATGTGCAGACAAAAGTATTTCTGAACGGAGCTGGTTCTCCTTCAGCCTCGCCCAGATCCACCTCACAATCACTGAGTCAGTCCTGACTGCACTGGGGCATATCCACAAGAGAAAGTCTCTGAGTTCTGTGTTAGGACATTTAAAGAGCTCAAGTCCTTTCCTAAAGACAACAGCTGTTAAACAGCAATGGTTTTCAAGCACTCCACCCCACCAAGCTACTTCCAGCTCTCTGAGCCATTCCTGAGCACAGACCCAGGCTCAGATCACTCAATTTGGCACCTAAAAGCAGAGACTCCCTGGGCTCCCTCTTCTCAGTCTCTCCTCTCCAGACTGGAAGGAGTCTGGAAGCACCTCCAAGGTGGCTGAAGTGACCAGACTCCTGGAACTGCTCTGTCAGAAGTGTAAGCAGAGGCAGGATGAAGCCAGGCCATCTGTGACCAACTCTGACACTCAGTTAAGTCACGGGGAAGCGAACCAAACCTTTTTTAAAAAAACCTGTTTCTTTGTGAATGTGCCCAGGGATCCAAGTGTGGAAGGAAATTTTGCTCCTTCAGCTCCAGAGTGAATGAAAGCATTCACGGGGAAAAAAAGAACAAGGAGGTTTTTTCCAGGGAAACATTCCATAGGTTCATGGCCAGCAGGGAAACAAGTTGTCAACAGATGCAAACAGTGGCTGCTTTCTCTGAGACAGGGCTCCAATGTCACGGGGAGGCTCCAACCAGCCCTTTGCCCTGGGAATACTCTGCAGATTCCCACAGGCTGGGACAGCTTCTGCACTGCAGGATTCAGGTATAAGGTGTGGGGCGCAGCCACCAGGGCCTCTGAGTGCCACCACAACGCTGCAGAAGAACCAAGGGGAAGGGCTGGTTAGTTTGGGTGCTGCCTTGGACCCTCCCTGTGCCAATCAACATGGGGAGGATCACATAATTCTGACTCCACACATCAGTACGCAGTGTAAATCCACTCAGACCCTGGATCTGGGTCACATCTCCAGCAAAGGTGTCCACGAGCAGACAAAGCTTCACAGACCCCCAACTAGAAAAGGGATACATTTTGGTTTTTAAAAGGAAAAAGTTCCCTTTCCCACTGCTAGTGAGCCTGGAGGTCATAAACAACACACTGTCATAAGAGGCCTTTTGATATTTTCAAGACTTAAAGAGCTTTGTGTGTGCTCAGATCCAGGCACCAACACTGAGAAGGAGCAGACAAGCTCTTTGCTCCAGGGGCATCTCTGGGGATCCACGTGATTTCAGACTTGCACTCCTTCTGCTCACAGAACTGAGTGTGAGACCCCAGAGGGTCTGGGGCACGCTGCTGCCACGAGCTCCAGCTCCTGGCAGCACAGTCTGGCCCTGAGGAAGAGGAGGACAGGGGCAGCAGAGCTCCCAGTGCAGGGAATATCCTTACTATGTTGTGAGTCTTGGCAGAGATTGTCTTGACACTGTCAGGGTCCCAGATAACCAGGTCGGCGTCGGAGCCCACGGCGATGCGGCCCTTCCGCGGGTACAGGTTGAAGATTTTGGCTGCATTTGTGCTGGTCACAGCCACAAACTGGTTCTCATCCATCTTGCCAGTCACCTGGGGAAAGACCAGAGGAGCCACTGCATGAGCAAAGTGAGGGCCACTCCAAAAAAAAGGGCAAAAACCTCGAGTGGAAGGACTGTAATGAGTGTCGGGGGGATAGTAACAAACTCCTGCAGCTCTTCCACCTCTCAATGGAGAGTTGAAACCTAAACCTGTGCCATGTGTGACATACCACAGCCTTATCCCAGATGATGGACATCCTCTCCTCAGTGCCATTGGTTCCCTCAGGGATCAGGGTGAAGTTGTCCTTCCCAACAGCCTTCTGAGCAGTGTTGAAGGTGCAGTGGGCACTGCCAGTCACTTGGAGGTCTCCACTGGAAAGGACAACAGGAGGTGTTTAAGGTATTTTATTGTCACAGCTTTGCTCCTGAAGGTGAAACAGCTCTGTGCCTGCTGGCAACAAGTCTTTATTCTATCACCCTCTTGCCTCCCAGCTGTATGAACAGAGAGCTCTACTCACCAGGACAGCAGGGAGTTGAGAAAATCGGGAGTGGTTGGGTCAGGACTCAGTGGTGGGGATGTCACAAAAGCTGCTGCCTTTGCCCAGTTCTTGCTCCAGTAATGGGATCCATCAGTCCCCAAGCTGGCTGTGATGGGCTCTCCATACACCACAGTGCCTACAGGACAGGGACACACACAAACCCACCGTGAGCACCAAGAAAAGGGCACCTCCAGTCCGGATCCAGGCCAAAAGCATCATCCTTCTGAGAAAGGACAGGGTGGGGAAGCTGTGCCACCATCACACACTGCACGGTTCGAAGTGGTAATAAAGGTACTGCTACTGATCAGAGCCTGGGGCAGCAAAATGTGCACAATCCTTTACACAATTGCTGAGGCTGGCACTGATTCATTGGGCTTGAAAGGGTTAAACATTCACCTTGAGACCCTGTGCATGCCCTCCCCACCAGTGCATCCTTCCTGCCCACTAACATTCCTGGAACCACATGAAGGAGCAGCCCCTCCTCAAGGCCAGGATCCTTTGGAATGCACCATCTGCACACCAAGCACATGCAAGATGCTGCAGCTTCCAAAGCAGCCCAGGCTGGCAGCCCCAGGGATCTGCTCCCCAAATGCCACCTCCCCAGTGTGTTCTGTGCCCACCCACCTGCCTGCTGGGCACAGCCACCCGTGTCTGTATCTGCCTGCAAAAGACACTAACCCTGAACACTTGAGAAAGATGGGCAAAGGCAAGCCCAGGACTGGCAGCAGGGTCTCACCCCTCCCCAGGCAGGCTGGAAATATGGGATATTTATTTCACTGTATTGTCAGAGCTACTGTTATGTCTGTGGGGTCTCCAGATAGCTGGGAAAGAGTCCATTAGCTGAGGCAGAATGATGATGAAGTGGCTTCAAGCTGCTGCCAGGGCCCCACTGGCACAGGAGGTGCAGGAACAGCCTCTGTCAGAGGGTTTCCAGCAGCAGAGGAGGAGCTCCCTGCCATCAGTGGCCACAAATAGGGTTCTGAAATCAGAATAAAGCAAAACACACGCTGGCTATTAACGGGAGGCCTGTTGTGGGCCAGCACATTGGGGGGATTGTTCTGCAGGGAGTGATGTTTTGAGCTCCCAGATTTTCCAGCAACAGAGTCTGCAGGGAATCTCCTCCATACAAAAGCCACTGGGAACATCTGGCTTTAAATAACACGTGTTCTTTTCCATTCAGCAAATCAATTCTGGTTTGTTTTCGCCTTGGACAGTCTTCAGTTATGTTTCCTCTGTTGCCTGGGAGGGCAAGGCTTGTGTGTGTGGCCCTCCTGAGCTACTGCACAGCATTTAAGCTGAATTACTTAAATAAAGGAACAGAGAATGGCGTACCATCTATACCCCAAATTCTCCTTATAAGGAGAAAATGCAATTTGAATGAAAACTGTGTGTTCTAGCTCAGGATCGAAGTGCAGTGAGTGCTGTGGATCATTCATGTGGGACAAGCCCAGCACCTTTCACAGGCAGGATGACACCCCCCAAAGCCAGGCTGTGTTTTATGGCTTCTGTGATCCAAGTGTGTGGTCCCTCATCCCAGTGCCCCTCTCTCCTTGCAGCTGGTGGTCTCAGGGGACAGCCAGCACAGCAAGGTGTTTTTGTGGCTGCTCCACCTCTGTGGTGCATATGGCTCCAGTGTTTTATGTGGAAAAGGGCAGGGATGCTCCCCTGGCTCACGGGGTTCAGCTGCACAAGGACATCCAGTTGTTTTCCAGGGTGATCAACATCCAGCCCCTTTGCTGTGTCAACATTATCTGCCTTCAGCACAATCCCCACCACTGGAACAGGGAGAGGAAGGTTTATCCCCAAACCCTCAAGCTGATCCAGGCCATGAGGGCAAAGAGATGCCTTGGGCATCAGTCCTCCTCACCAGAACTCGTTTAACAGGAATCACAGGACCAAAAGCCTCCCGAGCCAATGCACAGACGCAAATCTGTTTGCTGCAGTAGGAAATCAGCTCTTCTCACACCAAACACCCAGATGGAAAGTGATGTCATTTGTATATCCATCCAGGCTTATTTGGACTGCATAAAATTAAAGCCAAGCCTTGTGAGGAAAGAAGGGGGCAAATCATCCCTCCTGCTTACTCACCCACCCAGAGCTGCTTTAAATAGAAATGAAGGGTTTAGTCACAGGATAAAGCAGGAGACAGGCACTCAGTGTGGGTAACCCTCACTCCTCGAGGGCAAGGCAGCAGGGTCAGGGCTCCTGCAGCACCCAGAGCAGCTCAGCTCCCTCACAAACCCTGGCCACATTTGCAGCAGCACCCACAGCACACCTGAGTGTTGCCTCTTGCAGCAGAGTGATCACAGGGGATTGCAACTCCCAGCCTAACCCAGCCTGCTGATCCCAGTTTCCTGTTTGGATGTCAGGCTGGGAGTCACAGCACGTGAGGAGTGGAGCTATTCCACAAGCAAGGAGCACAGGGGGCAGCTGGAACTGGGGACCTCTCTGGCTACTGCAACTAAATCCAACAGGGTGGTGAGTCAACACCTCTGTCAGGGCTCCTGGAGTCACTTCTGACCCCAGGAAGATCAGCAGAAAGCACCAAGGAAAAACCACAGCAGCTGGAAGTTGCAGCCTCCAAGGGGATTCACTAAGTGCAGACAGCATGGAATGGCTCTTCAGTGTGGGAGGATGAGTGTGAACAGAGAGGCTGGGGTTGAACAGAAGAAACAGCTCCTGGCTCTGACACGACCCCTGAATCCTTGCCTGTGGGAGATGAGACAGAAGCAGTTGC
>JAWWMP010000060.1:4172257-4210666 GCA_035047865.1 Dendrocincla tyrannina | reverse complement strand
TGAACAGAAGAAACAGCTCCTGGCTCTGACACGACCCCTGAATCCTTGCCTGTGGGAGATGAGACAGAAGCAGTTGCTTGGGACCTTTAAAAACAGAGCCTGGACAGCAACACTGGAAAAAGAAACCTTTCCTGTGGGGATGGAGCTGATGTTGGCAGGGAGCTGCAGTGCATGAGCTAAGAGGGAAATAACTTACCCTTTTTCCTGGCTTGAGCAATGACATCAGCAGCGCTTTTGCTCATCACCTTGGTGATATAAAGGGGGCAGTTGGTCTGGTTGGCAATGGTTATTGCCCTGTTCACAGCCTCTGCCTCCACCTGAGGAACAAAGGCAGGTCAGGGACACCCCCCACACCCCAGGCACCCTCAGAGGGTCACAGCCCCCCCAGTCACAGGAAACAGGCCCTTCCCAACCCTCCAAGTCTGTACATTCCAATTTACAGTGTGATCACAGCAATTAAACGACATCAAGCTGCACTCCCCTCTCATTACCACCTTTCCTCCCAGGCTGCTTCAGTTTCCCTGCCAGCAGACTAAGTCTGAACTGAACCAACACTCCAGGTGCTCAAGGTCAGAATGATTAAGCCCCTTCTTTAACCCAGACAAAAAATAAGCAACTAAATGTTGGCTCAACAGAACTGCTCCTGTCCCAGCCCCCAGAGAAGGGAGATGCTGCACCACACACTCTGGTAAGCCACGTCTGCAAACAAACTTCCTAAATTGTACCCTCCACTACAATCTCTGGCCTGGGATCTGACAGAGTGTGAACCACCCCCTAAATCCACTCCTTTCCCGTGCTCATGGACAGAGATACAACCTCGGCAAAACGGAGGGTCACCTTGGAACTGCAGCCTCGGGACCATCAGCATCACTCTGCAGCTTTTCAGGGATCACACATCCTAATCAAGGGATCCACATGAGGGATTGAACAGCAGGGTGATGCTCATGGTGCCTATGCCATGGAGAGCAGAGTCTGCAAACAACAGGGGAACAAACCCAGAGCAATCCAGCACCTGATTCCCCAGTGCAAGAGGCTCCCAGCACCTCCCATGGACTCCAGTGGGGCTGGTTGTGAAAATCTGCTCTCCAGTGACTTACTGCAGCCCAAGCCCCACAAATCATCATCAGTCTCACAATCAGAACAGGTTGTGGACTCCCCATCCCTGGGAGTGTCCAAGGCCAGGCTGGACGGGGCTTGGAGCAACCTGGGCTAGTGGGAGGTGTCCCTGCCCATGGCAGGGGTGACACTGGATGGGCTTCGAGGTCCCTTCCAAGCCAAACCACTCCATGATTCTGTGCCTGCTGGCTCCTCACACTGTGCTTGGGGATAAAAACCACCTGGAAAAGGACCACCAGCTCAGGGGACTTTGCTCTGGCCAGACTGATGTCCAGGGGCCCAGCACAGCTCTGCTCACACCAGCAAAGCCACCACTGGCACCCAGGCCCTGTTTGCAGCTAGACTGCTCAAAAAAACAACAGCACAAGAGCTGGGAACTTTTAGAAGCAAACCAACCCCCCAGAGCCATTCTGGGGTCCCTGGGGTTACAGCCCCAGCCTGTCCTCAGGCCAGGGGGGTGACTGACCCCCTGGCAGGGGTGAACACCAGGGGGTATTTGCTGGCCCAGCTGCCCACGCAAATGGAAAAGGCTGTGAAGGGAGTGGGTTTGTGCCAGGATGTTTGACTCAGGCTGTAACAGCCAGCAGCACTCAGGGCCTGGAAGCAGAGCCAAGAAAAGCACAGTTGTCCCTTCTGAGAGACAGGGAGGGCACTCAGACAGCCAGAGCTCCCAGGGCATGGCATCTGTTACCAAACCCCCATTAAAGCAAGCACCTGGAAGTCCCATTTCCACTCTGTGCCTCAGTTTCCCCCACATGCAAAGCAGGGATGAAACAACACACACCCCCAGACTTTGGACCAAAAGGCATTTGAGCAACTGCAAAGCAGCAGGAGAATATTTTGTGCACAGAAGAGAACAAGGCTGCTGAATTCCTGCCTTGTGCCCAGATGCTATGGTGACAGGCACATAACAATAACCCAAGGACTAGTCCAAAGGGGAATGTTTGCAATTACCAGGATGCACTGGAAGCCCTAGCACAGCAGTTCTCTTGGACTGGGGGGGGAAAAAAAGACAGACATTTCCTGGAGCCCTTGGACTGCTTGTGCTTTCAGCGTTTTTGTGGCTAAAATAAAAACAAAAAATGATGGATCGCTCCGAAAATGATCAGAGAATGAACTGAGCTGTGAGGGGGAGTGTTCCAGAAAGTCATTGGTGAGGCTGACTTGGGATGGTGGGTCTTAATTCAGGCTCTGTTTGGGGGCTGGACCAACGTGCTGAGCACTGTCACCTTGGCTCAGCCCAGGTGAGTGAGGTGAGCTAAACCCCTGAGAGAGGGAAGCTTAAGCCTTCATTCATTAATTCCTGCCTCCTGCCAACCTGGGAATTCAGATGTGCACGCTCCAAGACACAAACACACATGGCCAGACCCTGCATGCCTCACTCTGGTGTCATTCTCGCTGAAATGAGTGGGAGTTTTGATTTAATAATGAGTATTTCAGACTTGCTCAACAACTCCTGCTAGTCTGGTGTACATGGAGGTCTGAATTAAGCAGCTTTTCAGTCAGATGACAACCATCACAGAGTCCTCAGGATGGGCTTTCATCCCTTGAGGGGCAGCAGAAAAGCCAATTCCAGTGTCAACAGCAGCCCAGAGGGACAGGACAAACATCCACTCGTGCTGAAGTCACCAGGACTTAAGGATGTGCTGCCCCCCCTGGCCTGTGGCCTCTCTCAGCAGCCAGCCTGGAGGGAGCTGCATGTTTTCAAAGGCACAGAGTTACTCCCGCGCTGAGAGAGGGAGGGGAGGCAACCGGATGACATCGTTTCCTGCTCTGTTTCCTATGACTTCCAAGGAGGAGAATTTTGGATGCAAAAGCTTCCCAGTTCTGGGCAGAGCACAGCTGAGCTCAGCTGCACTGAGAGGCTTTGCTGCTCCTCAGCTGGGGCAGCCACGTGTGCTGGGGCAGCTGTGCTGAGAGAGAACAGCCCTGCTCAGCCTAAAAGCAGGGCAACACTCCCAGCTCCCACCTGAAAGCTGCTGCTCCCCAAGGATGAGCAGCCAGACAAGGCTGGGCTAGGTTGGTGTCCACATGAAGGCAGGAGCAGCCTTCCTCTGAAGCCAACACAAGTTTCGGGGTGCTCCCCAGATGAGCCCCGAGTGCCAGATCAGCATCTGCTCCCACACTCCTCATGCAGGCCCAAAAATGTATTAAAAAAGAAAAAAATGCAGGGCTGGGTGAAAGGAAAGCTCAGTGCAAGTGTTCACTCACAAATTCAGGAAGCAAGCTCCCAGCTCCTGGAGCCCCACATGAATTCTGGAATACTGTCCAAGTGGAGCATTTTCCCCCCCAGTGATTTATATTCCTGCTGAAATGCCTCTGGATGCTGCTTGTCTGAACCAAGGGGAGGAAATGCAGAGGGAGCATGAGGGGCACGTGTGGATGATCTCAGAGCCCCAGCCTGCAGCTGCCACATCTGGCAGGCAGCAAAGCCCCAGGAACTTGGAGGAACAAAAAGAACTGCTTGTACAGAACAGATGGAGCCCACAAACCCGGAATGCCACGGTGAGGTGGCCAGCTCAGAGACACTGAAAGGCTGGAAAGGAGGAATGCAATGGGAACTGACCTCAAAGCAAAGTTTTAAGGCTCTTTCTTACCCCTGAGACTTATTTCAAAGACTTAGAGGGATTGGGGTGCTTGTCCCTACAGAAATCAAAGGGGAAATATGAAGGTTAACTCTATTAAAGCAGTGGGCTGAGACCTGAGCTTTATCTCCCCTCTCTGGGACATCCTTTCTGTGCCTTCAGAAAACCACTTAATCCCTTGGTGTAGAAAAATATTCACCACTGGTAAAATTTCATCAAAATATCAAATTTTACAGTAATGGAAGCTATGCAAGTGCCTAAGACAGTGTTAGGATTTGGGCATGTATTAAAAGTTCCTGCTGATTCACTGAAGTCTGATAGAGATTATCTCCACTAATCGACAGAAAGAGAAGAGCTTTCCCCAGGTTAGTCCCTGGAAGTGTCTTAGCCTTTCCCTCACCCCTTGCAGCAACAACATTTACAGGCAGGATGGAATCCTCTTTCCAGCCACATTCATCCCAAGAGATGCAGAGATGTTACAATTTGGGGGAGTAAATGCAAAGACAGGGAGGTCCTCACCTCTTCAGGTCTGCTCAACACATGCCCTTCAGGACCTGTGATCCCCAGTTCCAGGATCCTTTGCTGCTCCTAAAGGAGAGAGAAAAGGGCAGGAGAAAGATTTGAGGCAACAGGCAGTTTCTGCTGCAGCACACACAGCTGTTGGAAAGGGGGATAAGTGAGATCCTAAGCATCTGTGCTGGGTAAAAATCACATGGGGCTTTACATAAAGGCCCTGCAAACAGAGCCCTGTCCAACCTCCCTTGCTGAGAAAAACCAGAGCCCACAAAACCCTTGCTGATTTGTTCACAGGAGGTCAAGGAAACCTTTTATTTGGATTTGCTTCAAACTGGGTTCGTAGCCCCTCGCCTTTCAGGACTCATTTGTGTCTATAAAATCGTCCCTAAGATGTGGCAAAACGATATCTCAGGAAAAAGAATCCTCCTGCAGCTGCAGACAACTGAGCCCAGAGCCTCAGGTGGGCCCTCTCCTAGTCAGACAACACAGAAATCCTCTGCATGCTTGAGCCACGGTGCAGAAAATGAGCTGGAGAGCAGAGCTGAGCCAGGCACACTGAACATTTCTGCTTTGCTGCTGGTTCAGGGCTGCACAGATGCCAACCATCAGCACCCCAGGCACTGTATGGAGCTATGTCCCTCCCCACTGCCCCCTTCTTATTTACTGTAGGACATTTCATTGCACACAGTGACAGTGACACCCTGACCCCTGTGGCGAGGAAGGCAGAGATGTGTCCTGTATCCACCACCACAACCTGCTTTAGCAGTGACAAAGGGTATAAAATCCACTGTCCAGCTCTGCTCACACAGCTCTGCCACGCTTTTAAAAGCCGAGGGGAGTGTTTGCAAAGAAGGAATTCGAATGTAAAGCCCTCCCAGCAGTGAATAATGCCCAGGACAAACAGGCCATACCTCAGCAATGATGTCACCGTTCTCAGCGTGCACTTGGGCTGTGGCGCCGATATCCCGGATCACACTCAGGACCTCGTAGATCTGCCAGACAGAAAACACCCTTGATTCCAGTGGGAACACTCCTGCTGGGAAGTCTGGGCCCCAGGCTCCCTCAGCAGAGAGGATTTTGCAGAATGGAAAAGAGGAAGAGAAGAATTAAGGCGTGTCAGATGTGGTGGGCTGGGTATGACCCATTTTCGTGCCTCTCACTGAATTCTCTCATCTGTGCAGCTGATGTTCCTGATGTGGCACAGAAGGGCTGTCCAGTGGGTTTGGAATATTTGCCACACTGGAGGAGGAAATAACAGCAGCACAAGCCCATAGCTGGAGTGACTTTAAGAACTCACAGAGTTGTACCTGTTTCATGCCTTCATTTACTGGTGCCTGGCATGGAAAACATCCCATAAATGTGAGTGTGTGTGCTGGTGCTCCAAGAAAATCAGATGTCTGGAGTAGGAGCAGTGTGATTTCCCACTCCAGCAGCCACTTGGAGAGGGCTGAGGTCGAGTAACCCACAACTGGCGCCGGCAATGGTCCCTCATTAAGATGTTTCCAGAGTCATCAGAGATAACTGTGACACAGCAGCACCTCCTACACTGCTCCAAACAACTCCCAGGCATTCCTCTCCTCCCACATTTTTAGGAATATCAACTGCCCCCCCCCATTAAATGTGCCCAAATGTACCCACAAGAATAGCCAACAGCAGGGAAATTCCTTTTTTAAGAAACCACCTCAGGACCAGGCTCAGTTTCAGCTTACAAACAGAATAATTCACCCAGAGCTCTCTGTGCAGAGGCATAAAGCAGCAATTCCTAAAACTGCCACTGCTCCCCCCCCCCAGGAGCTGCGGGCAAACCTCGGACCTCTCCAAAGGAGGGGTTTGCTATTGCTTTCCCCAGCCAAGCCTTTCAGGGTTTGCTGTTGGTTTCCATTTTTAATTAAAACTATAATCTTCCAGCCAGAGCTCTGGGTACTGTTGCAAATCTGAGGTTCTGTTACACACATGAAGACTGGAACCAGAAGAGAAGGTCAGATCCCAGCATATTGAACTTAAACACTTTCATGTGCTCGCAGTGAGAGAAGCAAAGCCTTCCTACCTGAGAGTCACTGAGCTGGAAACGATCCTTGAAAGCCATGTACACCAGGAAGGAGTTCACACCTGGGACAAACAGAGCACAGGTAAAGCCACAACCACAGCCCCTCCACGAGCCCCCCAGTGCCTGGAAGGAGGCAGAGAAGTGACTTTAAGCTGCTGTGAACTGTGGACACACAGAGCAGCCTGGGCCAGCCATGGGGACAACTAAAGCCCTGAGAGGAGAATGTTCCTGGGGGTGCAGCTCTGCAGAAGAGGGAGTGAAAATATAAGCAAAATGCACCCCATACAAAAGCAGAGACTGGGCCTGGCTGGCTGACCCCCCACTCCCTCTGGAACGGGGATGCTGTGACTGTGCCATGTGTTTGTGCTGACCCAGGCACAGGGAGGGCTCCTAAGTCACCTCTGCCTCTCCTGCCTTCAGAGCCAGTAAAAACTCTTGCCCAGCACATGTGGAAAGCACTCAGTAGGATGTGAAATGATGGGTTTTTAAACTACAAACAGGAGGGAAAATGACTCCAGCCTAAGGATGAAACGCCAAGGAAATTAAAGAGGGGAAAAACCTATGAGGTCATTTTATTCTGCTTTTCACTTTCAGCAGCCAGAGCTGGATTGTTCCTTCTGGGCCTGATACTTCCCTTTTTGTAAGAGTTTAAAGGCTGCAATTATCACCTGGCTGCACTAATGAACTCAAAGGGCCTCCACTGGACAGATGTGCTCCTGTGCCTGGAAAATCAGCTGAGTGCCACCAGTGCACTCCATCCCTGAGCCCCTGCAACACCACCTGCCCACACCTTCACCAGGAGCCAGAATGGGCCCAACACACCTTTACTGGGGTATAAAATACGTCACAAGAAAAATAAAACAGGGAAGGGAAAGGCTTCCCTGAACTTACCATGATCTTTAACCAGAGCTTCCATCTCCTCCTGCACACCTTTATGCCACTCAGTGATATCCACATGCAGGGAGTAGTCACAGCAGGATTTGCTGTCTGCCCATTCTCTCCACTGGTCAAATGCTGTCAGCAAACTGGTCCCTGGCTCAGGAACCACGTGGTCAACTGGGAAAGACAACCAAAGACTGGTAAATGGCTAGCACAGAAGCTTTCCTGGGTGCCTCAGATGCTCATGGCTTTGCTGAGCTTGGCATAAAACCAAGACATCCATCCCCTACCCCTTAGAACATTTGAATCTGAAATTTCTAACTGAGAATGCAGCCAGGAAAATGATGGAGCAGGAGCTGAAGAGTTGTTACTACAGCCTGTTCACTGCAATGGCTGCTGCACAACCCAACCAGCAACACCTTCCAGAGACAAGTGAGGACTAGAAAAAGCAGGACCAACATTCTGTCCTGGCTGGAGAGACACCTCCTGACAACAAGAAGGTCCTGCTGCCTCTGCCTCTGCTCAGTTTGATCTTTGCTCCAGCCCAAGACATCAGGTCCAGCAGCAACTGGGTTCAGAAGCAGCTGCAGATGCAGAGGAGCCTCAAAGGGTAACACAAGAGACTTGGAGCTGAAGGTTTAGTGTTCCTGTTTTTCATTTGAGCACAGGGGATCTCTAAGATCTTCACTAGACACAGGGAAATAAAAGAAGCAAGTCAGCCTCTCCAACACTGAAGTGCTGCTGTGAGAGTAGGAAAAGCTGTGGGACTTCAGGGGTCACTGCTGGGGAGGAGAGAGGACCTGGCTTGATTCTACATCAAAACACACAGAAAAATGAAGAGTTGCTTCAATTATCAGCAGAGAAACTCAAGGGGTTTATTTTTAACTTCATGGTGAGTATCAGGGCTGCCATCAGCTGGCTCTAAATCACAGCTGGGGGAGAGACACAGGCTGGGGGTCCTCCTGGCTCAGTGAAGAACAAAGCTTTGCTTCACCCCCACACAGACACAGCAGCCAAGATTTACTGGTTTTGCACTGCCTTAAGAACTGGATTTACACCAGGAGCTCCCACCCTGCTGCAAAACCAGCACAGCCCTCCTGAATAACCACGAGCTTCAGCATTCTGAGGCCACCTCTGACGTCTGAGCTGTGCAAACACCTCAGAAAGCCAAGAGATCAGCCAAAATCATCCCTTCTGCAAAACCCTGCCCACCCTCTCCCTTTGCAAAGGAGACAGGTTGCAATACCTCTGCATTCCCAGGAGGTCTGTTTGCCCTCAAAGCCCCCAGGGAGTGCCAAGGGAAGGACACGCTGTACACACATTGATGCACTGGCAGTGCAGCTGCAGCTTTGATCAGCCCAGGGGCTCAGCAGTGCCTGGTGGTCTCTGTGCACTCCCTGCCCATCACAGAAATCTGTGCTCTGGCTGAAAGCTTTGACACTTGCCTGTTGTCTGGCACCACATCAAGGATGTGCTTTTCGCCACCACTGGGAAAAGCAACCCAAATATAACCAGACAATCAACTGACCTGCTTTTTAAAATCTCCTCCAATTTCTGTTCCATGATCTGCTCCTCCCCAGTGGTCAGAAACCTGCTGTTAACTTCCAGACTGAACTGTTTCCTGGCCAGGACAGAGCCCCTTGTCGCTCTGCCAAAGTTAATCTTTAGCTTGAGTAGAATGAACAGCAAGGAGAAAAATAACATTCCCTTTGCTTTACCAGTGGGATGCAGAGGAACCCCAGGTTTGCACAAATGGCCTTAACACAAGCACTGTGTTCCTCAGCCTGGTGAAAAAGCCAAAAAAAGCCCATTTAATCCCTGACACATCCTAGTAATAAATCCTTCTCTACTCGAGGCAAAAGGTGCCCTAAGAGCCCTGTCAGCCCCAGGATGATGGATGGCTTGTGGGCATTGGGAAATCCTGCCTGAAGGCACCAAGGGGTTAACACAGAGTCCTCACAGCCCAGCACAGCCCTAGGAATGACTCTGGAGCCTCCAGGAATGACTGTGGAGCCCCCAGGAATAACTCTGGTGTCTGGGATCAGAGCTTTATCACCATCTCATTTCATGCACTGCCCAACTATGACTAATGGGAGGCTGTGGAGGGAGTGGGGAGAGGGGTAAGGGAGCTCTAGGAGATCTCTGACAAAGCCAGAGCACAGCTGGTTGCAATAAGGCCAAGGCATGGGCTGGTGGTGCAGATGTGCAGCTCCAGGGCTCAGCAATGCCTCATGTGGAAGCTGTGCTGCTGACACGTCCCACAGCAGCTCCTCACCAGCCAAATCCCCCCTCCCAGCCCTTCAAACACAGCACAGGTTGTTTCCATTGCACTTTTCTGCCAGGCAAGTATCAGGGATCCACCACTTCCCTGTATCCACAGGGCACAAGGCAGCAAGGAGAAGGTCTGAGTGTGCCAGGTAAGGCAAGAGCCTTCAAAAGCTGGGGTTGAACCAGTCCAAAGAGACTCAGGGAAAGGACAGAGCAGGGGACAGTGACACCCCTGGAGAGGGGCTGTCCCTGGCACACAGCACCCTGGAGCAGGATGGGAGCGGAGCACAGGCAGGACAGAAGCAGGGGGGACACGAGGAGGGGGGATATGAAGGGTGTGGAGGTAACTCAGACACAAATGCCAAAGTCTCCTCAATTTTTCCACCCCTTGCTACAACAGAAGGGACCCACCTTGCAAGATCACAGCCTGCATGCAAAGGTTGGGGTTTTTGGGAGACCAGATCATCAGGAATGAGCCTAAATCCTGGGGAGGAGGAGAGTCAAGGTCGATTCTTCTCCTGCTGTTGAAAGAACTGAGCACTGCAACTGCTCCTGCCTATTGGCATGGACAGGAATGGCCCCCACACAGCTCAGGGGACGTTCTTCCCATCCTCAGGCACAGCTCAAGGGCTGGGAGTGAAACCAGCAGCTTTTCCTCCGAGGCCCCTGTGCTTGTAGCAAGCCGAGGATGAAAGCCCATCGCGCCGTTCCCACAGCCTGGGGCTCCTGGGATGACCTTGGGATCATCTGCCACAGGACATGAGGTCTCCTGGCCCCCAGAGCTCCCAGCACACCCACCCGTGGGGATTTCCCAGCAGTGCTGTCCCTAACCCTGCCCCTAACCCTAACCCTGGGGAGCTGCTGCTCCCTGGAGAGCCCATCTCAGCCCCACCTTCCTCCCCTTCCCTCCCCTTCCCTCGGGAACCAGGGCTGTTCCACCCCTGCACGACACACTGCGGGGACAGGGCTGTTGTCCCCTCCCCAGCCCAGCCCAGATGTTCCCTCCAGCTGTGCAAACCCTGCCAGCTGCTGAGGGATGACAAGGAGGCTCAACTTTAAACTCAAAGGCAGCTCCAAACACAGAAATGAAGGGAAGAAGGAGAAAAAAGACAAGCAAAAGATCCTTTAAGTGTCACTTGAGCAGTGGGAGAACCTTTAAAGGGGGAATTAAACTATGGGGGCTCCCTGACCCAGAGGGAAACTCAGGCCTAATCCTGTTTCTCTGTATTTAACTTGCACTCTCAGAAGTTACATGGAACAGCCAAGGTTGGTGGTTTCTCAGCCCTGAGCAGAAAACATCCTGCAGGTTTTATTTTTTTAACCTTCTGAGCTACAGAATCCAAAATGCAACAGCTCGTGGCTCAGGAGCCTCAGCAAAGCAACTGCTTAGGAATAAACATAAAAACAAACAAACAAAATTAGAATTTAAATTAAAAAATAAGAATACAAAATAAAATTTTGAAAACAAGAAAAGGACATCAAATCCAACTCCTGCCTCCACAAAGAGCAACCTAAAAGTTAAGCCACAGTGAGGTTGGCTTTAAACATCTCTGTGCCTTCATTCAGCTGCTCCCAGACTTTCAACCCACTCAGAGTGTCCCACAGCCCACTCCCAACAGTGCCAGGCTCAGCTTTATAAAATATCCCATCCCACCCTGGCCCCCAGTTCCAAACTCAGACCCACTGGGGCTCGCTGGTCCTTCAGGGAGACCTCCAGAGGTGCCACGAGGGACCCAGAGCTGGGGAATTGATCCCGAGCCTGCAGGATGCTCCGAGGGCAAAGCCAGGAAAAAATCCCACATAATCTCTTCCTGGCACTTGGAATCTCTCAAACAAAAAAAAAAATTGCAATTTTCGAGCCATGCCTTTATGTTTTTGACCCCTGCTAAGCTCAGGAGAAATTACTGCTTCAGTGGGAGAGCTGAATCCAGCTCGCTGCCTTGAAAACAAAACTCTGCTTTTTGGAGGGATGTGCTCATGGGTGGGGACTGATGGCTTTTATAGCTTCCTGGTATTGTGGCATGTGCATTTTTGCCTCTTTTTTGCATCCTGCCTCATTTGAGCAGGCCTTGGCTTGCAAACAGCCCCTTCCTGGAGCTTCTATTAATAGCCCTTGCTTCCAGCTTTCCCCTGGAAAGGATTTTTTTTTTCAACTGCTTTAATTAAGTGTCATCCAAAGCATGCATGAAATTTTTCTTGGGCTTCAGCTAATCAACACCACCAGGAAGGAGAGAAACTACTTGATGTGGACAATATAAATGTGAATTAGGGTCAGATGTTACCAAAATTGTGTATGCAATAAAACCGTGTATTCAGGGTTCCAGTTGCTATTCCAAACTGCAGTTTTACTCATCATTTCCTGCTCCTACAAGCCTTAAATGTGCCCTTTTGTTTAAGAGGAGTTTATAAGGTGAAAATCCTCAACATTTAAGCTTAACTGTGAGCAGGCAGATTTCCCTACCCAAAACTTGAAATAGCAGCTTGATCACTATAAACACATCTGCCTGTTTAATACCACTTAATCCCCCCAGCAACTGCATGTGATGAAATCTGGTGAATTTATTGAGTTGTACATTCTGTCACAAGCCATTTCACTGAGAGGTTGTAATTAAATTCAGCCCTGGTAATTGCACAGCCCCCCACTCAGGAGTCTGGAGCTGTTGTTGGTCTAGGGCTGCAGAAGTCTCCTGGCACTGGGGTGAACTGGGAGCAGTGCTGTGAAAGCAAGTGGAACCAAATCAATCCACATGAACTGGGAGTCAGGCCTTTGACTGAAGAAGCTTCATAGAAGGTTATCCCATAATCACTGACCTTATTTCATGCAGAGACTTCCAATTTTCAGCTGGTAAAAGATCCCAATCCCTTCCACTGTTAGGTGGGTACCGGCCCCTTTTGTCTGTCAAGAAGCTGAGCTACCAAAAGCTGCCTGGTCCAGTAACAAAGGTGGCCCAAAGTCAAACCCAACCTCCAGCTCAGTGGTCCTGCATCCACCCAGGACAAAAGAGACCTCAGCGCTTCTTCTGAGCTCAGAAATCCCAAACCAAGTAACCCAAAAGAGCCTCATGTTCTGATTCCATCCCAGTTCTTCCCCTAAGCCACTCCCCAGGTCCTGGTTCTGATCTGTGACAAGGAAGGGCAAACACAACCACGCTGAAGGCAACTGCTCCACGTACCTGATGCACCTGAACTGCTGCACTGGAGGGTGATGAGAAGTCAAAGGAAGGATTTTTCAACCCCCTGGCTCCAGCAATCAGGTTTCAGCTTTGCCTATTTGTGGGGATTTATTCCCACGTTGTTTTACTGGGTTTTTTCCCCCAAGATACTGGGAATAAAGAGGCTGTTGTGAAGAGTAACATCACTGCACAGAGCAGCACTGAGGGTGCTGAAACAGCCACCCAGGGCCTGTTCTCCTGCACATCTGCCAAACTAACAGAAAAGGCAGCCTAAATGACATCACATGTTGTTTCCTGTCAGTTTAGGTCCAGTTTAATGGACTCAGAAGCTGGACCAGGCTCAGAAGAATTAAGACATATCTGTGCTACACTGATTACATTTTCAGCCTGCAATGTTCCCTTATTCCCTCACTGATGTCATACAGATATTTCACTTGTCCTTTCTGCTGATTGCATCCAAAATGCAATTAATAATTTAAGGCCAGCTGGACACAAATACAAAGAACAGGGGGCTGTATGTCCAAACAATAATTAATAACCCTCTTCAGCAGCTGGAATGGCAAAGGATTAAGGTCAGATGAAGAAAAGGCTCCATCTCCTCCCAGCACAGGTTCGTTGTCCATCTAAGCTGTGCTCGGCCCTCAGGAGGTCACCATGGCAGAGGAGGAGGAAGAGAGACAAGTTCAAAAGAGGTACTTCAGTGATTCCAAGACTTATTCTTTCCTTTAGTCACACTCCACACTTGAAGCCCATGAAAAAAAGCAGAGGACATCAAAGCCTCCCATATAAAATGGTCTGTAAAACCTTGAGGGACTGGGATTGAGAAAACCTTTTGTTTGCAGCCATGGATTTCGAGGGAAGCCAAAACCCAACCATAACAGCACATCCAAGGAGCAAGAGCTGGATCAGAAACAACAGCACAAAGGATCACGTGTCCCTCTCAGGTCAGTGGAGATGGATCCTGCCCAGCAGGCTTTTTCCACTGCCCAGGGAGCTGCAACAGCTCTGGGTTTGCATTGTTATCGCCAAGTTTTGGCTTCTCAGCCTCTTTTCATGGCCCACAGTTATCTCAGGGGGGTGCTGGAGATGAACACAACTGCAGGATGGCAGATTCTACATTGGGAATTTGTCCTGGTTCTGAGAAGGCTTTTGTGTTTTCAGGATTAGCAAAATTAGTTTTTCGCCCCAAAAGAGTTCTGATTCCAGACAGTCACTTCTTAATTTTTTTGCACACAGCTTGTGAAGGAAATGTGGGGGGAAAAATCTTCTTGGTGAACCTGCCCTTTCCCTCTGTGTTTGCCACAGAAACATCTCCCCTCAGTGGGCAAGGAGAAGTTCTCTGAACATCTGCTGCTCTTCTACCAACCTTTTAAGGGTTGTATTGCCTGCAAATTAGCTCTGTAATCACTAACCTGTAGGAGGTCCTAACTAGATTATCCTTGCTTTAAACAGAGACTCCTGTGACAGTCCCCAGCAGCTCAGCTTCCTTCTCCAGCCTGGCCTGGTGTCTTCCCAGATCCGTGAAGAATCTCAAGTTTGGGGCACAAATCACCATGTTTGATGAAGAAAAGGATCCCCTGCCCTGCCACCCCAGAGACAGACACTGAGCCTGGGGCTCTTCCAGCCCAGGGGCTCTGTGACAAACTGCTTTGGGAAACTCCCACAGGCAGGATCTGACTTTCCTTTTTGCTTTTTTATTTTAAGCTGCACTCAGCTTTTAGGGCCAACTGTTGCATTCTACACCTCAGCATAACTTCCTGTCTCAAGCATGATATTGGAAGGAAAGTCTTCCCTGGGAGGGTGGGGAGGGGCTGGGATGGAATTCCCAGAGAAGCTGTGGCTGCCCCATCCCTGGAAGTGTCCAAGGCTGGAGCAACCTGGGCTGGTGGGAGGTGTCCATGGCAGGGCTGGAATGAGATGATTTTAAGGTCCCTTCCAACCCAAACCATTTCCTGACTCCATGATCAGCCAGAACTGCCCCTGGATCCGTGCAGGACTCATCCCCCAAGCTGCACCTCCCCTTTATTCCAGAGTGTTTGTACAGCACAAGAAGCCCACCCTGGTCTTGGTCCCCTGGCCCAATTCTGCTCAAAAGAACTACCTGCACATCAGCTTTTTCTCCACCTACTGCTGTGCTTAAAGGCTTTACAGAACTTTGATTTCACAGGGGAGGAAGCCTGTGCACATCAGTCTTTGTAGCCCATCAGCAGCTGAACTCTTCTCCTTGGACACTGATACTAATCCTGGGAAATCTTATCGGCAGGAAAGAAAAGCCTGTTGGGAACTATCATTAACTGACACCCACTCTGGAATGAGATTTTTGAAGCAATACTGGGGTATTTAAACAGAGAATGCTGGGACACATCCCCAGCTGCTGAACTGGCCCCTCAAGCAGTCTGGGATCCTCCCAGACCCACAAAAACCCCAAATCCAGGGGCACGATGCACCACATCACTCTCTGCATGCAGTTTGGGAACTTCCCCCTCCCCTGCACAAACCAGTGCAGGGTAAGAACATGGGATGGCTCTCAAGGAACTCCTTCAGCAGCTCCTGCTGCCTGCAGGCTGTGCCAGGGAATTTCATTCATATGTAAAACACCCAGAGTCCCCCAGATTCCAAAAATATCCACACTGCACACATGTAGCTGCTTCAGGAACAAAGCAATCTGGTGAAAAGACGCCGGAGAAGTGGCTCAAAGGAACTTCCAAAAGCATGAACCTTTTTGGTGGGCTTTGAAAATCATTTTCCAGTTAACATTTGCATGGTAAATCTATTTTATAATTAAAAAAGGGTCCAGGAAGCCAAAAGCTCTTTCCTCTGCATCTGTACAGACGCCAGCTGGGATGGACAGGGAATACCTCACTGCTTGATGACATCCAGTGTTTCCCAAATAGGCAGCTCTACATGAAAATAATCCCTTTTTACTTATAATTTGAGGCTCTAGGTGGACTTAACTAATTTGAATAAAAGCTACAACCCCTCAGCAACAAAGCCACCTCCCATTGTGGACAGCCAGCATGCAGGAACTAAATTCATTGCCATTGTCACAGGGGCAGTCCCAACACTAACTGCAGTGTATCGGGGGAAGAAAAGAGTTTTCCCAGGAGCCATAACTCCTAAGTGCCCATCTCTGCATTCCTTGGGAAGGCACAGGGCTTCCATGGGAGTGAGGGCTGGGAAAGGCTGCAGGCACAGCCCCAAGCTGGTAACAACTGGCAGCTCCTGAGCGTGATTAGAGTGTGCCAGACAGGAGGAGCTCATTTGTATTCCTGAGACATTTCTGCCTCTCACCAGAAAGATTAAAAAAAATCCAGCTCCTAAGAAACAGATGGGATCTATGAACTGAAGGCACAGGGCCTGAAGGAGAGAGGGAAAAACACTGTGCTGATGGGAGACATCACATTCCACTCCCCAGACAACATTCCCAAATCCAACCCAAGTAGGAAATCCTACAGTGAGTTGTAGCTTTTGCTTCTCTCAGGCACCACTTGTTTCCTTGCCCTGACACACAAAGGGGAAAGTGAAAAGGTGCTGCCTGAGCAGGGTGGATTCTGCTGAGTCAAGCTCACGGGAAGGTAAAAGCAGCCAAGGAACTGCAAAGCAGGAGGAAGGCAAAAAAAAACACTGCCCAGAAAAAGAGGCCAAGAAAAGAGCCCGAGGCACCATTTCCTGCTGCTTCTCTTAAGACCTTGTCTCGACTTGAAGGTGATTAAGACAGTTTATCCAGCGAGGTTTAACACACATGCCCTGAAAACCCATCACAGGCAGCTAATGGTGTTATATGAAGGGAGGTGGCAATCGTATTTTATAAGACTTTTTTTCCATCTACAGCAGACAGGCTTTACCTGCAGGACCCACCTTTTACACCTGCACCCTTCGAACTATCACAGCCATTTTCCACTCGTGGGAGGGGCTGTAAAAGACACAGCACACCAGAGATACCTGCTGGCTCTTTACTTCTCCTCTGTGTCATCTCCAAGGCCTGAGACTTGGGGATGAGAGCACTGGACACAAGAAAGCAAGAACTTCTGGGACTTTTCACAAGGGCATGTAGTTATAGGACAAGGGGGGACAGCCTTAAGGTGAAGGAGGGCAGGGTTAGAGGAGATATTAGGAAGAAATCCTTTACTATAAGGGTGGTTTGGCCCTGGCACAGGGTGCCCAGAGAAGCTGTGGCTGCTCCATCCCTGGGAGTGTCCAAGGACAGGCTGGAACAACCTGGGCTAGTGGAAGGTGTCCCTGCCCATGGCAGGGGGTGGCACTGGATGAGTTTTAAGGTCCCTTCCAACCCAAACCATTCTGCGATTCTGTGAGAAAAGTACTTAAAAGCAGCAGTTCAAAGGAAAGAACATGACCTCTTCTCCACGCAGTGGGAAAGCAGCACTCCTGATCCCCAGCATTATATGGAATAAGAGGAATTAAGTGCTCCTGCATAAACAGACAACATTGGTTATTTCTGCTGAGCGAGAGCCAAATCCCTCTTTTTGGATGCATGGAAAAATGTAGGTCAGGCCCATCTGCAGGAAGATGCCTGCACAGTCAGTGCTGCTGCCATTTCAACACTCCTGTGTTCACAACCAAACCAGGCTCCAGCACGTGTGGAATATTGTCCTTCCCCTCCTTCCTCTGCAGTGATGGGATGGAGTAGGTCCAGAGCAAAACAAACACAGCAAGGGCCCCCTCACCTGCTCTGTCAAAATCAGCCTTGCCAAGAGGCAGAAGGACGGGAGAGGAGCAAGGGCTGGGATCCAGAGCTGCTCTGGGGAAGGCAGAACATGGGAAAATAGGGGAAAATCTAAATGGCTCACAAGCAAGCCATTCTGGATGGTTCCACAGGCCTCCCAACACCAGGAACAGTGATCTGACCTTTCAGCACTGCTGGCCCAGCCTCAGAATGTGACAGCCAGGGTTAAAGACATCATCCCTGCATAACCCCAGCTCCTGGAGCCCTCGTCTGTTCCTGTTCCTCACAGCAGCCTGTTCTCTCAGCTAGGAGGTGACAAACAAGAGCTGCAGCCCAAGGAGGGGGGGAACAACCCACAGCACACACAGAACACCCCACACACATCCGAGGGCTGCACAGCTGTTTCCTCCTGTGCTCTCTGGCAAGGGACATCAAGGGCTTGGCACACTGCAGTGAGCCCCGTTGGAAATCCCAGCGGAACAACAGGATCCCACACTGCAGGGCTGGGATGCTGGGAGCAGGGCTGGGATGCTGGGATGTTAATTCTGGGATGCTGGGAGCAGGGCTGGGATGCTGGGAGCAGGGCTGGCTGTGCCTGGGCAGGAGCTGCACACCCCGTGCAGGCTGAGCCTAATGGACTTAGAGGGGTTTAAAGGCTCGGGGAGAGGAGCTCGCACCAGGGAACTGCCCATCTCTGCTGACAGCCCCACTCTCTCATTAAGGATTTTAAGCCTGCTCTGAATGAAAGCAACAAACACACCAGCAGGAAGCTGGGAGTCGGTGAAGTGGAGAGATTTAGTGGGAATCAGTGCCCAGGCTGGAGTGGGGGGTATAAAAAGCACCGAGGGGAGCTCAGAAAGGGCAACAGGGACACTGCACCCCTGGCAGTGCCATCACCTTAACCACAGAGTGCAAGGCAACCTCCACCCAGATAAATCACCAGTGATCTTTTACACAAGCAAATGCACAGTTCAGTGTTCCAAGCACTCCTTTGCTGCAGCAGAAGCACTGCCAGAAAGCCAAAGAGCCCCAGAGCCAGGGCTGGCCCAGCCACACAGTTCCTCTTTCATCTCTGGGTGCAAAGAGAAACAAAACTGGGGCTGGAGCCTGGGGAACAATGCAGGGCTGTGAACACACAGCCAGAGACTTGGGGAGACACTGCAGCTCTGTGGTCACTGCCCTTGGATGCAAAATGCTTGGGTTTGTAATTCCAGCTCAGCCACAAGTCCCTGTGTGACCACTGCTGTCACCTCCTTCTGTGCCTCTGTCCCCTCTCCTCCTCCTCCTCCTCCTCCTCCTCTGTTCCCCAGTTGGAATCTTGCTCTCTACCAGGACAAAACTAACCCTGACAATATAAAATAAAAGCATGCAGAGTAAGGTAGAGAGTATGATCTCATCTTCACTGGTGGTTCTCAATACCATCCCACACCCTTGCCCTTTCTAAACCCCACTCTAGGCTCACACTACCACAGACCTGGTTTCCTTTGGGGCAGCTCTCTTCTCTCAAGTCATGCTCAGATCAAAACCAAGAGCTGAGAAAGCATTCTGGACTGGAAACATTCCCTTCCAGCAAGGTGGTGACCTACACCATGACCTGGGAGAGACCTGGTGGCACCCCACTATGAATCTGACTGAGCTGAGAAGCTCAAAACCTGCTCAAAACCTCTGGATCCTGCCCACGAGCTCTTTAATAGCAGGGTAAGGAATTAGGAAGCTGAAGGCAGCCCACATGAGGTTCCCCTTAATTTCCTGAACCTCCCAAGATACACAGGCTCGTATCCCCAGTGTCCATCTCCATGTTATTAGGATAACTGCTAGGCAAGTTCAAAAGACAGCTGCCTTCCAAGTCACCAAGCCAGAAAAAGCTATAATTTCTCTCACTGTAATTTCTCTCTATGATTATAACAGTGGTTGACTGAGTCAACACAATGTCAGCAAGAGATTTCACCCAAGGACAGCAGATACCCAGGAAGAGGCACAGTCTGGGAGGAGGGGCTGAAATGTGTGTGTGAGCTGGCCTGGGTGGCTGGAGCTCTCACTGGGATATTAAACAGGCTGGAGGATCAGAGAGACAGTAAATATACAGAGCTTAACTTCATGCCTTGGGATGGCTGGGAGCAGAGAAAGGCAATCCTGCCTCTGCTCAAACCACAGGGAGCTGTCCCACCCATTGCCATGGGGATTTCACCCATCACAGTTAATGAGTGACCACCAAACCATCACCAGGCCTGGAGAGGCCACCCTGCTCCTGGCAGTGATTTTTCCTTCTCTGACAGGTCCAGGGAGTGTTTTTTTGTATCCTGAGCATTCACCTATTTCAAGTTGGGAAAAGAGGGGCTCAGACATGAGATGTCCTGTGCAGGGACAGAGCTGGAATTCAGTGATCCCTGGGGGTCCCTTCCAACTCGGGATACTCAAAGACTCTATGAAAAATGCCACTTTTAGCTCACAAAAATTGTAGCTCCATGGATGAGAGAGAACCTCTTGTAAAGGGCAGCTTCAGCCAGAGGCCTTTTCCAAACCTCTGGAAGGACTGCTCTCTTTCCATGGAATACAGGGGAGCTCAGGGCAGTGACCCTGCCAGGCTGGAGCACATCTAATACTCCTCCCTCCTTCAAAATCTTCTGTGGATCATTCTGGAATCCTCCTTTCAACTTAATGCCCAAACACTGCATTCTGACATTTCCAAAGGGCGAGAATCCAAGGCTTTTTCCAGAGCAATGTTGTCCTAAAACACGCAGGGCTGCTCCCCCCTCAGCTGACATCCCCACACTAATATTGTTTTAAGGTGGGGACAGAGAAAGGGTCGTGCCAATTGTCATCTCAGAGAAACAATCACATCACAACACGTCATCTGAGCCCAGCAAAAGCAACTCTGTTTGTTCCTGCCTCAGCAAAGTCAGCTGGAGCCTTGCCTTTGGCACTGGACAGGGCAGAGACAGAAGGATCATAGCTGGAATTCCTGCTCCGATGGCCTCGGGGGAGCCAGCAGCTACAAGAGAAATCAGCCTGAATTCTTGAGTGAAGCAACCCAAGGAGGGCTCAGGAAACCAAGGGCTGCAGAGCCCTGGGGGACACAAGGGGTGTGGAGAGAAAAAAACTGGGATCACCACCCCCAGCTCCTGTCCCTGACCCCAGGAAGAGCTGGGAAGGGCTGGGCTGGAGCCAGATCTGCTTCCCACCGGGATAAATCCCCACTGGTGCCCGGCAGGAATCACTGCTGCTCCAGCTGCTCCCAGAATCCAGCTGATCCTCCTGCTCTGATGCTGCAGGGATGATTTTACTGGAAAGGGGAGTGGAAGCAAAGGAGAACAGGGCTGGGAAACAATAGGTTGCATTCCTGAACTCCTGTGTGCTTCCCCTGGCTGTGTCTGCCACGAGCATTAAAGGAACAACATTGAACTCCATCCGAGCTGAAAATGAGGTGCCCTGAAACTCCAGGTAACTCCTGGCACTGCCAAAATTCTCCATTACCTCTCCAAAGCCACAGTTTCACCAACTCTTTTTATAAGCCAACCAATATATATATTATATAGAAATATATCCAAGACTCTTGTTTTAAATTTGCTGAAAACCATATGTAAAATAAATATTTCCCTACAGTGATTGCAGAGTAAACAGCCTGCGAGTGCCCTCCTGCACGAAAATGGGACATAAATCGAAGCCTGAAGCCGACTAAGCCCTTTGCTTGCCCAAACCGAGGGCTGTGCATAACAGAGGAAAACAGATGGAGTCAAGGTATTTGTAAATAAACTACGCAGAGTTTGCTTAAAGCACCAGTGAGGAAATGTGGGGGGGTTTCTCCACAAATCTCCCCCAGAAAAGCCCAGGAGCAGAGGCACACAACCCATGGGAGGAGCAGCTTCTTTTGAAAAGTCCCAGGATTAAAAATATACAACAAAAAAACTCAGAGAGTGTCATTTTCAGGCTGCAATTTGTCTGCAATGTTATGAACCCAGTGCACTACCTTTTGTCCTATTTATCACAAAAGGAAAACCAGTGCCATCAGCCCCATCCCACCTGCCCTGGGGAAGCCCCAAGGCCACCCACGAGGAGCAGGGCCAGGAGGGCAGCTCTGCTGGACACTCACGGTGCAAAAACTCCTGCAAATGCTCTCCTTGTGCTGAGGAAACAGCTCAGCTGACACGGGGCACAGGCTCTGGGGCTTTGAAGTCCTGTGGCATCACTTCTCCTGCTTTCCACTGCTCCCCTCAGAACTGCCTCTTCATCATCCTAATCAGCCTAATTAATGTCTGTTCTGCAAACCTTTTGGAAGATGGTTTTTGTTCAGAGATGATTTTGTGTTTTGGTGTTTTAACCTCAGGAAGGCCAGGTTTGGTCGCTCATAATCCAAACTGTGCTCGTTTTCACAGCTGCAAAATGAGAATATGCAAAAAGGGGGATTCTCCTCCCACCTCCCTAACTCAGAGATGTGTTACAGGCACCATTAGTGAGACATTCAGGTATATTCAGCCATAAAAGCAATACATATATTTGCAAATAAAGGAAGTCCAAGTATTTCTGAAGCACAAGGTTCTGCACAGGTAAATTGGGCACCCAAACTAAAGGGCAACTCCAGAAAATTTTGCCATAGCAATTTCTGCTTGAAATATTTTCAAAAATGCCACTGAGGGAAATAATGCTGCTGAAAGGTCAGATGCAGACAACAGAGATTATTTTGATCTAATTCAACTTAACAAGGAAGAACAAAATGGTAATTCAAGTGTGAACCAGGTGTATTAATAACAAAGGAACAACCAACGAAACACAGTCAATGAACTGAAGCTGAATTTTCTGAAAAGAAAATACCATTTCAGTGCCATTCATTTAAACTGACAGCAAAGATCTGAAGAAAAACTGGATTATTAGTGTGCACAATGAGACCATCCCCAGCTACACTCCCACTTCACATTCTTGTGTGAGGTTATCTTTACACACAAACCTCATACTCTGAGGTGGGAACACCATGAAAAATAATTTTCCAGGTTATTTTAAGATGCTTTATTTGAAGCATTAGACCAAGTTCATAGGCCAGGCTGTGCCTGGACCACTGGCTCCTATTCCCAACCTCCACATCAATCAACCCAAGTCGACCCACCAGGCCAGGGAGCAAGGACAGCTCACAGCCAAGCCCTAAGAGATGAGGATGTTCCAGCCCAAACTGAGCAGAGTCAGGCTGATCCCTGGCTGTGCCTAAGATCCCTTTACATCCATGGACTGGACAACAGGCAGTAGTGCCTGCTCTGAACCATGGTCTTTTATTTCTCTGTGCCTGAACATCCCTCCTGTGGAATGGCAGCACCTCAGAGCACATGAAGGACTCCAAGATGCTCAGATATTGTATCACTGTACACCTTCACCCCTCATTCCCAGGTGCAGCTGCAGACTCCAGGACACCACAGTACAGTTTACACAGGATCAGCTGCACTGCAACAGAGGGCTTTATTTTTTACTTTTTTTCTCTAGCTCAGACAACAATGACTTACTTAGGGAGTTTAAAGATCCTGGCTCTGACAGGCCACGCAACACAAGCAGGGACAGAGAGCCTGGAAGTCATTCCTGAGGCATTTCAGAGGCAGAGGGGAACACCATGAGTGTCTAGTCCTGCTGCCAGCAGACCAGTCAGCCTGTCTGTCTTTTTCTTTTGAGCTATTTTCACTTCCCAATTCCTCTCTTCCTCCAAAAGAGGATGTGAGCACAAAATGAACCACATTAACACAAACCTGGTGCTAAAGCTGGTGTACAAGTGGGCTTGGGCAAATCCTTAAATAAGTGGCCCACTTTTCAAAGACACACAGAACACTGGCATCAAACTCCTGGGTGTGAACAGTACGATGGACATCTGTGCATGGACATGGTGGAGACAGGAACTGAGGCACAGGAGTGTGGAGAATCTGCTCCTCACCCTGGAGCCAGAGCTCACAGTGACACTGGTTTCACAGGAGCAGACCCAAAAATCTCCTGGAGTCACACAAGCAGCAAAGTAAACCCTGCCAAGGCAACATGACTGGCAGCTGCAAGGTGGGGAAATCCTGGGGTCTTGCCTTATTCCCACCTCTACACAGCTTTTCTCAGCAGCCTGGACAGAGCTCAGAGAGCACCCACTGCAGGGACCTGGTGTGTGACTGTCACAGCTCCCCTGCTTGTCTGAGAAAGGGACAAGCCCGGCTTGGCTGGAAGAGAAAAGCAGCCACTTACTGATCATGGTGGTGCCTCCAGCCAGGGCAGCCTTGGTGCCTTGGAAGAAGTCATCAGCAGATGTCATGCCCTGCTCTGGCATCTGGAACCGGGTGTGGACATCGATGCCTCCAGGGATCACCATCCTGCCGTGGGCTTCAATGGTCTTCACTCCCCCTGGCACAATCAGGTTCTCCCCTATTTGCCTGGGCAAAGAGGATGCCAAGAGCACGTCAGGCACAACCAGGTGTAAACAAACACCCCTGTGCTACTTAACCTGGCTGCAGTTTGCTTTTTCCACATCATGCAGGGCACAGCAGCAGCACACACAGCCGGGAGCATTTTATCCTTCCCCTTGAAGCAGCTGCAGAATTGAGAGGCAGGGGGGTAATTCCTTCAGGACACCAGGGCAATATTAAAGAAGGAAAAGGAGTCCCTCTGGCAGCTGGGGAAGGGACTGTGCAGGTCATGGATTATCACTGCACCACAACCAGCTCTGCTGGGGCTGGATTTCGGTGGCCAAGTGGAAGCTCAATGCTTGACTCCAGCTCCCTCACAGCCATTTACATCTTGGCACTGTTTGGGGAGCACTGGGAGAACCTTTGCTTCTGTATTATCTGCTTTCCTTTCATCCATAAGCCCCTGCACACCAGAAATCCAGGCAGATGTGGGTTACCAAATTCCTGGCTAGACCCTCAAAGGTGCCTCCAGCCCAGCTCTTCACAGACATACTTTTCCAAGTGCAGCAGTGGATGACACACTGCAGTTAATTAGCTGTCCCTGGCTGGCTCCTTTAACTTTTAACCTTGATTAACAAAGCACATGTGCTGGCTGTTTATGCAGAACAGGAAAATTCCTTGTTTGTAACCCCTGGCTTGTCCTTTTTTTCCTAGGAGTAATTTTCCAATGAAATCTGTAATATATTTAACGTGCCAGAAACGTTTGTTTCAGGACTGAGAACACGGAAAAGAGCTCTGAACCTCTTAAAGTACAGGCTCAGTTTTAACTTTGAGGGGGGTTGGCTTGGTCCTTGCACCACAGAACCCAAGAATTCAGCACTGCAAGAGACTTCCAGAGGTCACCTAAGTCCAGCTTCCCATCCTAAAACAGAATTAACTGTGTTAGGACACTGAACTCTGGATTCAAAATATCTCAAGTCATAACTCAGTAAAGCATTACAACCCAGATAACTTCAAACACATGTGTCATCTCAGCAAGGGGCTGCTCACATGGCTAAAATTAAGCACATGTAAGTACCTCCTTTGAGCCAGAGGGGTTTGGGCCCAATTGCTGATTTAATTCAACACCTTGTTTTTAAAGTTCCTTCATTAAACACCGGGATAGACGTGAAATATTCTTTTTTTCAGTGCAATGTAACAGAGCTCACTGAGCCCAAGCTGTTCCCTGCTCTCTGCAGTGCATTTCTGTACATTCCCAACCACCACACAGCATCAGGCTCCACTTACTTTATCAACCCATCCTCCATGTAAATGTCTGCATAAAAGGACTGGTCGTCATTAACTATTTTACCACCTTTGATCAAAAGACGATCACTCTGCAACAAAAGAAGCACAACACAAGACACAATTATTCAGGGAGAAGGCTGACAGTCTGCAGTGTCACTTCAGAGATAAAAGAGGAGAGAAGGCATCAAGCTCTGCATTATTCACCAGTACACGTCAAACACGAGTCAACTGCTGCACTTTCAACTGGAAAGATAAAATATTTTATTTCATCTGCACGTCCTTTCATCACACTAATGATCAAAAAATATCAGAAGAGGAAAGGACGGTTTGGCTACTTGGCAGCTTCACTCCAACCTGCAGCAGAGGCATTAAATAATACTTGGAGGGGTGTGGAAGAGCCACATCTCTATTTTTGATGCAGAATTTCCTATGTGCACCCACACAGCAGAGTCACTCCTTGGCTCAACGTGAGTCAAGTGCTGTCAGGGAAGTGGCCCAAAAGTCTGTTGCCAGGGGTTACTCAACACAAACAAACTCCTTTGGTCCAATTTAGTGATGTTTCCATGCAGTGGATGCTCTCAGAGCCTTTCCAGAGCACTGCACAACCAGAGGCAAGTGAGCACATATGAGCACATCAGCTTTATGGGAAGGATTTACAAAATGCTTATTAAGATCTCCTCAAATTAGAAGACAGTTTGGCAGGAACAGGAAGGTAATTATAACAAGGCAGCTATCAGGCAGCATGGTTTCTTCAAAGCACAGGGTACATCTCACCTCTGCCAGATTTGAGGTCAAAAACAAATGCATGTTTTTGGCAGTGGCCATAAACAGGAGTGAAACACACTGCAGAGCTCGGGGTGGGGAGGAGAGGGAGAGGCAGCTGCTACACCCGCCTGGTTCCTTCACTGCCTACATTACAGATGCATTTTTAAAGCTGGTGACTATTTCAAGCAAAGCACACACATCTTATGCAGTGTTTGGTTTAAACCACACCTTGGTCCCCCAATCTGCACTTGTACTTACTGTGATTCTTGTTCCTCCTCCCAAAAACGCCTTTGGGAGAGAACAAAGCGATGCCAGCACTGCCAAAGGCAGGGGGAACCAAAAGCTGGCTTTCACCTGGGCTGGGAGGCAGGAATTTAACTCGGAGGGGCCTTGAGCTTAGACAAAATACACATGGGGCAGTGGTGCTCAGGGCCCCCATTTCGAGGTGCAGCTCCTCTGGTCAGGGAAGGAAGGAGGAGGCATTTTCTCAAAAAGCTGCAGAGTTGGAGCACCTGATGTTCAACTGACACGAGCTGAGAGGGCTCTTTTAACACCAACAGGGCCACATGAATTGCATCAGCTACTGATTTACACCATTATATCCATCTTTCATATAACTGCTTAACATCCTTGAGATGGTAAGTCCTTCCCCCTCCTTTATTTCCTTCTCCTGCTGCAATGGAGAGTTCCCCTGGATAATGCTCCCGACTCCAAGCACAAAGAAAACCCCAAGATTTCAATTTAGGAGCTGCTGTGACTGCCAATAAGCCTGAATGAATTAATGTGGGGTGTGAAAAACCCACTTGTCTTTCCAGGCCAGGCTCTCCTGCAAAGTGCCCTACATGTTTACCATTTCCAGGAGCACTGCAGTACTGGTGCCACCTCCAGTGCCAGCTCCCTGTGCCATGAAAACGGGCGAGTTTGGCCTCAGATGTCACCCACAGCCCGAGTCCTAAGGCACTGGGCATCAATTAGGGAAGAAGAAGGACAAAAAAATATATAGTGGCCCCAAAATGCAGCCTGGAACGTTTTAATGCTGCTTCTGCTAGTAACTAGGGCTGCTGCTGAGGGTGTGGAGGGTCTGAAATGAGGGGGAACGCTCCTGCTCTGCTCAGCCACCTTGGAGACAAAAGCACACGCAGCCTGTGTGAGGCCCTGCCACTAAATCCCTGTCATTCACCCTACGGACGCAGCGAAACCAGGACAGCCACACAGCCATTATCCTCCTTCTCCAAGCATTAAGTCCCAGTTGGTAATTCCAGGTTTATGCCACAGCAAATAGGAGCAGAATGTGATTCTCCCCATCCCCTTGCAGGAGGATTGGGCGCACACAACACAAATCTGAGCGTTCAGCCAGAAGAAAAATGCGTCATGGTACTTGTGGCCCGTGACAGGGACTCAGCAGGAACCTCCATCTCTCTTTAACAGCTTTTTAAACTCTTTACCCTTTGTATCTTGGAGGGAAATTGCCCTCCTTCCCAAAAAAAAGGAAAAAAAGAGGATGCTCCATTTATCACAATTTCGTGCATCCCCTGCATTTCTTCTCCATGGTAATTGTCCAAACACGACACATCCAAGCCCCATTTGAGAGCTGCTCTGGTGCCCCCGAGGATGAGCAAGGAGGATGAGGATGAGGAAGGAGCATGAGGATGAGGACGGGGAAGGAGGATGAGGACGGGGAAGGAGGATGAGGATGGGTGTGTCCGTGGGGCTGGGCGAGGAGCCGCTGCCAAGCACGAAACACTCCCGTGTCCAAAAGCCCAAGCGGCTCCAGCAGCCCGTTAGACGGGAATACCTTACGTAACCAAAAGTTGGTACCCTTGGATCTGCAATACCTGCCCTAAATCGGCTCCCACCACAAGGAGCCCGAGGGAGGGGTTTCTCTTTTATATAACGGGCCCTTGGCGGCTCCCCCAGGACCGAACCGAGACCTGCCCATTGCCAGAAGGTTCTGGGGGATGGAAAGGCGACCCTGGAGCACCCCCGGGAGGGGAGGGGGGGCTGGGGATGAACCCCCGGGGCACAAAGCCAGGGCAGCGAGTCCACCCTGGGCACACCCCGAGGGCACCGAACCCCTCCTCCTGCAGCATCCCCCGATCCCCCCCGGCCGGGCGCAGCATCCCCCGACCCCCTAATGCCCCCCCGGCTCAGCATCCCCCGATCCCACGGTATCTCCCTGGCTCAGCATCCCCCGATCCCTCCGGCCGGGGCTCAGCACCCTCGATCCCCCCCGGCTCAGCACCCCCGTTCCCCCCCGGACCAGAGCTCAGCACCCCCTGTCCCCCCTGATCCCCCAATTCCCCCAATCCTCCGATCCCCCCTGGACCAGAGCTCAGCACCCCTCTGATCGGGGCTCAGCATCCCCTGCTCCCCCCCGATCCCCTCAATCCCCCGATCCTCCCCGGACCAAAGCTCAGCATCCCCCTGGCCAGGACTCAGCATCCCCCAGTCCCTCCAATCCCCCAATCTCCCCAATTCCCCGATCCCCCCTGGACCAGGGCTCAGCATCCCTCTGGTCCGGGCTCAGCATCCCCCGGTCCCCCCAGTCTCTCCGATCTCCCTTTATCCCCTTTTCCCCCCAATACCCCCCCGATCTCCCTTCACCCCCTTTTCCCCCCAATACCCCCCGATCCCCGCGGTGCCGCAGCGCAGGAAGCGCCGCATTATCCCGATCCCATTATCCCGATCCCATTATCCTGCCCCGGCACACAAAGGGCTCCATCCCCGCCATCCCCTCCCCCTTCCCCGCCGCTCTCCCACTCACCGTGATCCGCGGGATGTTTTTCTTCCCCTGATAAGACATCTTGGCAAAATCCCCCCCGCGATGGATTCAGGCGATAATGTTAATGATCGTGGCGATCGGCGGGGGAGCGGCGGCCGCACCGCTATTGTCTGCCCCGCCGCCTCGGGCAGGGGAAACGGAACAACAGGACGAGATGCCAACCAAACGGGGTGAGGGACCAAACACGGGGTGGGGGATCAGGCGCGGCCCCCCCGGGGCGGGATCGGCGCGGTGCGGGAAGGGCAGGCGAGCCGCAATGGCAGCGACGGCGGCCAGCCCTGCGCCTCTGCCTTTCTTCGCTGCGCCCGGAGCCCGGCCCAGCCCGGCCCAGCCAAACCCACCCGAGCGAGGCCAAACCCACCCGAGCGAGGCCAAACCCACCCAAATCGCTCCGAACCCACCCAAACCAAACCCCCGACGGCCCAACCCGCCCGCCCCCCACTGCGCATGCGCCCCCCGCCGCGCCCCAGGCCACGCCCAGCCCGCCCCGGCCCGCGCCGCCATTGGCCGAGCGCCCGCGGGGATGCAAATGAGCGGCGCCCGCCGTCCAATGGGAGCTCGGGAGACGCGCCCGTATGCAAATGAGGCGCGAGGGGCGCTCCGGGCGGCGGAGCGGGGGGGTCGGGGAAAATGGGGAAAAATGGGGATCAATCGGGATAAATGGGGACACACCGGCACACCCCGCCGCCACCGAGCCGCCGCCCCGCGGGGGAGCCCCGCGGTGGCGGCGCTGCCGTGCTGGGCGGTGGGGAGGGCGAGGCAGCGGCGGGGGCAGCGAATGGACCCCCCGATCCATCATCATCCACCATCCATCGTCCATCATCCATCATCATCCATCACCCCTCATCCGTCATCCATCACCCCCAATCCATCCCCCGACAAGGCTGCCACACCCCTGGAAGGGTGGGAATGACACACCCTCCCTATTCCCTAGGGATGCAAACACCCCATCCATCCTGGGGAATGCAAACCCCCCATCCGTTCCTAGGGATGCAGACACCCCATCCATCCCTGGGGATGCAGAGACGCCATCCAACCCCGGCCAAGGATGCACGACCTTCAGGAGCAGGGGAAACGAGTTCCCATCCAAGGGGATGCGGACCCCCCATCCATCCCCATCCACCCCTGCCGGGGCTGCGGGACCCCCGGGAGCAGCAGGGGATACCCAGTAGGGAATGTGCTGCTCTCCCCTTCCTTTGTCCCACCCTGCCCATCCTGGCGCTCCCAACGAGCAAACTGGGCAAGGGAAATAAAGGTTTGAAGCCGCTCCCGATGAGCAAACTGGGGGGAAAAGCAAGGTTTGAAGCCACTCCCAGCGCTCTGGTTTCCCAGTGTGCCTTTTCCCACACCTTGTGCAGCAAATCCAGCCCGGATCCACCCCCAGCCACACCTGTGGTCACTAACCTGAGGCTCTGGTGCCAGGGCAATGTGGGCTCAGAGCTCCACACCCAGGCGTGGGGGTCCCCTCCGGTCCCTCCGGCCATTCCTGACTATTCCAGGGCTGCCAACTCCATGTTCCATGTTTCAGTCACACTTGGAGTCTTAAATTTCTCAGTCCCTGAACTCCATAAGCTGGTACTTCAAGGAAAGAAACGCATTAAATGGCATAAATATTTTCCTCATTGTTTACAGTCCAGGGAAGAGAGGTGGCTTTGTGAGCAGGCAGGGTCCTCTGACTTCAGCTGTGCTGGGGAAAGGTACAACACACCTTTTGGAGAACTCATAAATAGCCCAAATCCACTTCTGCTCGAAGGTTAATGACCAAAGACTTACCTTCTTCCCTCAATCATGAGGGAATTTCACACCACGCAAACTGCAAGTTCCTCCTGTCACAAAATGTAATGGTCTTTACACACCCAACACATGAAGAAATGAAACTTTTGGTATATGATAGAAATAAAATATTATAAAGACAACATCTGTTCAAACAGATGCCTATCAGGACCTTCTCCATCCTTCCATTCATATGGAGTTATTAGGAAAAGAGGAAAGGAGCTTTTCCTGGGTATGGGTTAGCAGTGAGGAGCTGATATGCCAATCAGTTAATATCCAATTAGTAGCAAATGAAAACGTGGCTCATTATGACAGTGGCAAAACGATTAATTTGTTAGCCTGTAGGGCTTTATTTTGATTTAATGATCAGAATAGACAATACTAAATGAGTTCTCCTGCCCCTCTGATCCGTGCTGGGAGAAGTTTTGAAAGCTCAGCATGTTTTTGCTCAGAACGTGGAAGCAAGAATCTGCATCAGATCTCTAAATTTAGACAGTGCAACTGTTCCTTCTTCCCTCTTTCATGCTGGTTCTGCTCCTCAGTTTCATATCTGAATGGTTTTATGCCCTTGCTCGCAGGGAGGAAAGTTCCTTCAGCTCCCAAAGAGGAGGCCCGCGCTGCCCAAGGGGTTGAGAGGTGGCCCCGAGGCCCTTGGCAGCAGATCAGAGGTGTGCAATGCAGAAGCCAGTTCCAGATGCTGCCCTGGCAGCACCAACATGGTCCTGACCACAGACATGGGCACAGGGGACCACCCACCCTCCTCCCACAGGCGCTTTCTCCCTGCTGGTGGAGCACTGGCAGGGGGATGATGTTATCAGCACACTTACACACCTGCAGCCCACCTCATCTGCTCAAACCCAGCTATTTCAAACACTTTTTTGTTCTGAAAAGGCTCCTCACTGCACATGGGCTTAACTCAGAACGGCAGAACTTGAAGGCTGAGTATTCCACACTCATATATTCCACACTCATATATTCCATAACTCCAATCCAGAAGTGACTGGGGTGAGAAAGCACAACCAATCTCCAGGTGACACTCAGCTTTTCTTTCCCATCAAGAACCTAAGTAGTACAGAATAAAATAAAATAAATGAGGAGATTAAAGGGCCGGAAAACACGGTTTTTTGATATCCAACATCTACACACACCAGATTTTTCAAACTTCATCTGATTCTGGACAAAACTGAGCTCCCGGGTGTGTCTTCCAGCTCCATCACACCAATATGGCCCAGTTTTCTTTCCTTTCAGCAACGAGCTAAAAAGTTGTCAAAATACATCATTTAAAATGAATGTAGTTGCCAGCAGCCATCCTGGCCTCAGGTGCCAGCACATCTTGTGAGGTTCTTTGCAGTAAAAACTTATTTCATGTTAAAATTTGTCCAAATGCATCTCCTGGGAAGGTCTGAAGGGAAAATGGCACAAGAATATGAGAATGTGTGTGCAGTGATAATCTGTGCTAAAATAAATCATGGAAATCAATTTCCACCAGCTCTGAATCTTAACTCACAGATTCTGTGAAGTACCATAAAGCACTTGGCAAAGCATTTTTATTCCCACTGTGGAGCTGCTGGATGGTTGGGAAAAAATTATTAAAAGAGTTTCTTCCTCTGTGGAATTTTAGTGTAATGGCAACAAACCCCACAGAATTTTGGCAACACCCAGTTGCTCTTCCTCCTACTGAATTCTGAAAGGTTTATCCACAAGGACATTTTGCCATGAAATTCAAAAAACTTGCAAACAGAAATATACATTTTGAAGTGCAATGAAAAGACTGATCAGAGATGGATTTGAAGCGTTCCTGGAAGTGTCTGGAATTCTGGCTTTGGATTTCCCTGTAGGCTTGGCAGATCCAAATTGTGTGTCATTAACCATTATAAATTAAATTACAGTGGGAATTTTACCTGCCAATGGGCATCTTTTGTTTGATTCTCCTACATGGAAAAATTAAGTGTCACGATATGGAAATGACCATGGGGTGAAATGTGCCACTGTGAGGAGGTAAAACCACCCACCTTCTCAGAGAAACAGCTTAACAGTTTGTGAATACAGCCCATTTCAGATTACAAGGGGGACATTCACTTTTTGGCCACACAAACAGGTCGATAAAAATGTACATTCGATCTGCAAATTAAAATTAACCTTCCAATTGATTTTGTTTCTTTTACAATCCCGGCAAACCTTCAGAAGGTTCAGAAAGAACCTTTTTAAAAGGCTGTTGCAGTCACGGTGTGTTTCTTAGAGGAAATGTGCTGAGCATTTCAGGTGCATCACATTCGAACTGGCCTTAAACAAGCTGGAGCTGCTGCTCCACAGTTAATTGCCCATCAGGTCACATAATGAGGAATGAGCCAGCCTCTTCAGGCTTCCAGACGGGCATTGCTCTGTCAGGGCTTGTTCAGTTCACGGCAAAATGTGCTGTCCTCTCTAAAGCACTCACTGCCACGTCATGCTGTGTCCTGCACTATAAATCCAGAATTTCTGGAACAAAGGCATGGGACATTCGGGCATCCCTGTCACTGCCCCCCCTTTCATCCTCTGGTATCTCCAGGCCCATGGGAGCCACAGGCAGGGGCTGAGGAATGCCTCATGGGGAGGTTTCCTGCAGTGCTGCTCCCCCATTCTGCCCCTCTTTAGGCTCAAAGGTGCAGGAACACACCCCCCAACTTCACATGAGCTTTGCTACCAGTGTCATTTCCCAGCTTTGTAACAGGATCACAGCAGATACATCAGATTTAATGTGCCACAGGCCACACAGGTGACGTGGGGACTCAGCCACGGTCCTGCAGGTGGGACACTTCAGGCAGACCTCAATGACTGCTCAGCACCAGCTCAAAGCAGATGGCTCTTGTGGAACGCTGCCCAAGGCACTGCCACAAGGGTGGCACAGCAAGGGACGGTGTCTGTGCCCTGAGATGAAACTGCAGCAGCTCCAAACCATGAGAGCAGGCACGTCTGGCCCCAGGGGTTTGTTTATTTGTCCCCTCCACTGGCTCTGCATCAGAGCCCTTTGCCCATTCCTGCATGGAAGGGTGGGGTGGTAAATTCGAGATACAAACCCACTCCACGAGAGCCCCTTGGGTGTGTGGAGCAGCAGCTGTGCAGGCTGATGGCTCCGAGAGGGACAGAAGGAGTTAAGGGCACTTTGGCACTCATGCCCATCACTGTTGGTATCTCTGTGCTGGTTTTTTGCCACAGTCAGACAAACTGTCCCACCACACTGGAAGAAGATGCAAGTCATCCTCCTGTAGGATTGTTTTGCAAGCAATGATTGTGGAAACAAGGCTAGAAGAATTGCAGGCGTTGTAACAAATTAAACTCAGAACTGCATTTCCAGCTGTCTGGAACAGCTCCTTTGTTTTACACAACAGTTCCATTAATGTTCCAGAGTCTGTGATTATTTGAGCTCTCAACAACATCCTGTTATTCATTATTTCTCTCCAGGAATGAACAACTATGATCCTGAGAGCTTTGAGGTTTTAGGAAAAAGTCCAGTCATGTCACAAGCTTCATGACAGCGTTTTGCAAGCAAGTCCTCTCCTGTCAGTTCTAAAATGAAAATATTTTCCTCCTCTCTGTTTATTCATTATTGTTACTTGTTACAATAGGCTTTGTTTGTTTAGTCCAGCAGTTTACACACAGTGCTCTGCTCTTCCCAAAGGTCCATGAACTGTTGCTAAGGGATGCAAAAAAGGGATGTAAAGGGGAATCACTGGAGTAATGACAAGATGGCAAAGGAGGAAGAAATTTGGGATCCCAGGGCTTGTACTTGTCTTGAAGTGTCTTAGCACCTACCAAGGCTCTCGAAACAAACCAGGTTAAAGCCCCAGGCCTGTGATCCTTCTTGCAATCAAACCTTACTTTCCTCTATACACACTCCCTAAAAGAGTGTCTCTGTCCCAAAAATGTCAACAGGTGAGCAAGACAGAAAGAATAACAACTAAACACACGGGAAATGTGGGAAACACGCTCAGAGGAATAACCCAGATCAAGAAAGCAATGGCCAAGGTTTTTCAGAGCTCACGTGAATGCACCCCGGAGAGCCAGGCCAGGAGAGCCAGGCCAGGGGTTTGGTGCCTTGTTCAAGAAATCCCAGGTTTGGACGTTCCTTTCTGGACGTATCTCAGTGCTGAGGTCAGGCCTTAGAGTGCTAAGCTGGGCTCAGACACTGAACCAGCAGCTCCAGAACCAGCCAGAAGCAGTGGGAACAGGGAAGAAGACCAAGTTTTGATGGGAAACAGAAGCACAGTGGATTCTCCAGGGCCTGGCAGCTGGAAGCAGCAGAGCCTGGCTCAGGTCTGAGCTGCAGACCTGTTGAACAGGTCACGCTGTCTCCAGAGGCTGAGCTGCAAAGGCTGCTGAGGCTGAGCCTGAGCCCCCCTGGGGCCTCCAGAGAGGGTCTTAACCCTGAATGATGAGGCAGCAATGGCCCAGAGCAGCACAGGACAGATGCCTACAGAATGGCCTGGTCAGGACAGGCACAGAGAGATTTGATTGCCCTTATCTTGGCCTGCAGGACAATATATTGTTATTTAATATGGAATAATTACATTCCCTTTTTTATCCTCTTGACAGCTAAGACCTCAGAAAAAAATAAAAAACGCTTGTCCATCTTGCTTTGTTAATTATTTCAGTGGAGATTAAGACAAGACTCCCTACAAGTGACAGAGAGGATGAGACTGTTTTAAACCCACAAAACCCATTTTACCTGCTGAGGATTCAAGGATTCTTTCCAGTCAGCTGGAAACCCAAAGCTAAAACATTCCTGCAATGAAGGGCCCATCCATAGCGTGTCATTTCTCACAAAAGGCTGCACTTTGTAAAGCTCATGAGAAACAACTCAGGTATCTTTTACCATCCCCTTATTTCATACCCTCAGTTAACTTTTATACAATAATCTTTAAATATAGAGCAAAAAACCCACACTTTAAAAAAATGTCATTAACATTCTGTGCGAATTCTGATTTTTCACAATACTGTACTTAAAGTTTTTATTATACTGGTACCATTTAATGAGAAAATAATGGATCTTCTCAGAATTGATATATCACCTGTTTGTAGGTATGTCCTGCAGGACATCAAATCATCCAACATTAGTTCCCAAAGTGTCTTGAATTGCAGAACCTTTGGCTCCTCAAGATGAAAAGGGCCTTTATTCTTGAGATGCACCTTGATTAGTCCAACCAGACTAATTAATCATGGAAAGCTACTCCATTAGTAGGTACTCCAGCATGGTCAAAGCAAACCTCAGGCATCTGGAGTGGCAAACTTTAGCCTGGGTTTGGAAAATGAGGTTTGGAGCAGCGTGGAGCACATCCCCCTCCTAATCTGGGCTGGTGTGCAGGACCTGTGGAAAGCTGGGCCTGCCTTTGTGGGCTCACGAGAGGAGCTCAGTGTGTAAACAGGGCTGGATGGAGCCCTTGGCTCCCTGCAGCAGGGTCTGATCTGGGCAGAATGAGCCTGTTTCATATTTTGATACCCTCTAGTAATACTTCATATTTCTGAAAGCAGGACAAAGTGGAGAACAAGCCCACATTCTGAATTCCAGGCAGATTTCTGCCCTGTGTATGCAATCCATACCAGGATTAAGAATCAGGAGGCACATCCCAGAAATAGTTTGCAGAAGAAAGGACTGCTCTAAACCCACTGGGAGAAACTCCTGCCCAGTGGCAGCAGTTTATCAGTCTGCTGGTGGGTGCCTCATTCATTCGTTCTTGCTCCTCCAGCCTCTGCAGAGGAGCCAGCATTGTCAGAGGAGTGCACTGAGTGTTTCACGGCTCAGCTCTGAATAAAGCTTGTTTAAATCAATTTATTGAGGAAAGCAAGTGGCCATGCTCAGCCACACCTCTGGGTCCAGTGGGTTTTGCCTCTGGAAGAGGATGGGCTTTATTACACCCTGACACACACAGGGAGGGAGAAAACGTCTTCAGGAGTCTTAAAAACCTGGGAGGAGTTCAGTCACATTCCTGTCAAAGTCCCAGATCTTCCCGAGTCAAAAATTCCCACTGTAGCCAGAGGCCCTGCTTAAAATTGGTGTTGAAATGCGGCTCGCAGGGGTCGCTCCTGGGAGGAGGGCTGGGAGTTTCCCCTGGCAGAATCCTGCAGGGATTTGATCGCGGTAGGTGGAGGCTCATTGATGCTCCTTTGCTAACAATCGAGTCTGTGTTCCGGGAGCTGCATTCGCTGCCTGGGTGGGGCATTTCCCTCCCCTTGTGCCGGGGGAATCGCCGAAGATACGGAGCAGTCGCTGTGTGTGCCCAGCCGGGAGGGCAAGGGCAGGGTGTTGGTGGGTGCGGGGGCTCCTTCTGCTTGTGCCCCCCCTGCCACACACAGGGCAGCTCTGCGGGGCTGCAGAGAAGGCTCTGCCAGAGGTGCAGCTTCCCAGGGGAAGGCACAGGCTGCCACATGGATGCAGCTGGCAGGAAAGCTGGCTCGGAAAGGATCCCGCCCCTGTGCGGCCGATGGCGAGCTCGAGTTCGCCCCTCACACACACACACACATTTATATATATATATATAAATATATATATGCACCCACCTTGTCGTTCAGGTTCTGCAGCGCCTCCTTCCCCGTGGCACTCCGGATCTCCACCTTTCTCCCGAAATCAACAGATGGTTCCCCTCCCTTCGCGCCCTGCCTGGAATACACGGCCGGGGCATCGGGCCCCAGGTGGGCAACATCCTTCTGCTTTGCCACGACTTTGTTGGACCCTCGGCCCACCGAGAGCGAGTCGAAGTCGATGGTCTTGTTCTCCAGGGAACCTTCCACCGGGCAGAACATGCCACAGAATTTCTGCCGGGGCTTGGGGCTGCCCGAGCCCAGGTTTTTGAAGAAGGCTGGCACCTCTTCTTCCTCGCCCTGCCGCCCATTCTGCTTCCTCTCAGCCATGGCTCGGGTGGTCTCCCTGCCGAGGGGAAATAACAACAGCGGTAACCAGGAGGCTCCTTCACACACACACACACACACAGGAGCACACGCGGGAAGAGAGGAGAGGTGGGGAAAAGGGGGAGCGACGGCCGAGCGCTGGCTCCGGGTCCTAAAGACACGGCAGCATCAGCTGCAGAGGGCTGTGCCCGCCGCGCCCCCTGCCCACATTTCACCCTCCAGCCCGGGGCTCGTTGGTGCAGCGCAAAGTTGAGGGAAGGATGGGGCAGATCCTCCTGCAGTCAAGGGAGGAGGCTTCAAGTTCCCAGCATCCAGATGGGGAGGGAGGGAAAAGGAGAGAGAGGAAAAAAAAATTAAAAAATAATTTAAAAAAATGCTCACTCTGCAGCAGAAAGTGGGGACTGCTCCGGAAGTGATGCGAGCGGTGAATTGGCAAATGGACTCGCTCAGGTTGGAGCAGCAGCGCCCATCGCGCCCAGCCGGCCCCCTCCCCTCCCCCGGCGAGCCCCACGGGCCGCGGGGCCGGGCAGGGCACGGGGGGCTCTGCCCTCCCAGCGCCCCTCCCGCCGCCCCCCGCCCCGCAGCTCCGGGAATCCATCCCATTGTTCCTCACTTGCCGGGCGGGAGCGGCGGGGATCGCGCCGGGTGCGGGACACGGTGCTGACTCAGCGCCACGGGCTTGGGGGCAGCGCTGCTGCTGCCCCGGCTCGGGGGAGAGGCTGAGTGCTGGCACTGCGGAGGGGGGACACGAGAGACAGATGGGAGAGGGCTGCGCGAACCGGGGGACAGAGGGGGAGACGAGCCGCCAGCCAGGGCTTACCTCCGGGAGCAGAAATTAGTGACCTTGCAAGTCAATTAAGGCTCTGCAGTGGCAGGAGCCCCCCGGCTGTCCCCGCGGGGGAGCAGGGGAGGCGGCCAGAGGCGGCTCCGGCGGAGGGCACGGCTCGGGAGGAGGAGACAGAGCAGCCCCCGGGGCCCCCGCCGGGTGAGAGTGACCCTGCACGGGGAGGGGGACAGGGGACAAGGGGGGAGAGAGGGACATGGGGGAAGAGAGGGGACATGGGGGACAGGGGACATGGGGGACAGGGGACATGGGGGAAGAGAGGGGACATGGGGGAAGAGAGGGGACGTGGGGGGAGAGGGGGGACATGGGGCGAGAGGGGACATGGGAGGGAGAGGGGACGTGGGGGGCAATGAGGAGATGGAGGACCAAGGGGAGATGGGGCAGAGCTGAGATGAGATGGGGCAGAGGTGAGATGGGGCAGAGCTGAGATGAGATGAGGGCAGAGCTGAGAT
>JAWWMP010000060.1:4140177-4165289 GCA_035047865.1 Dendrocincla tyrannina | reverse complement strand
TGGGATGGGATGGGGTGGGATGGGGTGGGATGGGGTGGGATGGATGGGATGGGATGGATGGGATGGGATGGGATGGGAACATCCACGATGCTGCTTTAACACCCACAAACTTCAGAGAGACTACAGGTTGCATTCCCTCCAAAATGTGCTTTAGACAGGGAGATACTTGTTTCAAATGGTCCAAAAAGCCTCTTGCAGTGAAATCACAGGGTATCTCCAACTCCTGGAGGGGAGCAGGACCTCGAGGTCAGATTCTGTCACATCCTCTGCAAAACAGCCTCTCCTGCCCTGGCGTGCTGGGATTTGGGTTTAATGATCTGAGCTCAACAAGGAACAATTTGTTAAATAAACTTGAGTGAATCAAAATGTAAAATTTCAGACTTCCATCCTGTAGGAAACATCCCATCTGGGGGCTAAGCAGGGGTTTTTTTAAAGTTCACTTGTACTTTCTGTGGGATCAAAGGAAATATTTACATAGAAAGACATTCTGATTTCCAAATGAAGAACTGCAGTTGTTTAAGAATCACTATGAATATTTTAACCCTCTAAAAAATTCCCTCTCGAACATTTTGACAAAGTGCTCCAATCCATTTTGGCTCAACGGATAGGTTTGATATTCCAGACATACATGTGGATAAAGGATGTTCCTGGTTTGCAGGATTTAATGCTCCACACTCCCAAGTGTGAGCCCCAGAAAAGGCAGAATCCTCCCCGGGTCCATTAGTGCCTAATTAGTCTTTAATCGGGGTTTTCCAATCTTCCAGAGATAAAACAAACAATCTCCCTCAAATTACTCCCCGTTTTCTTTCTCGAACAGAAGCCAACAGTTTCACATTAGAGGGGAAATGTGCACAGAGGTATTTCCTGTCTGCCCGGCAGGGCTGGGCACGGACCCCAATCCCGAGGCTGCTTTGGCAGGTGTGGAAGGACATCCTTGAGTGAGTCTTTACAAGCAAAGCAGCCCCTTCAGCAGCTTCTTCTGTTCCACCCCGCACACCAAAGCTTGGCAGGAGAAGCCCCATCAGCGCTTGTCTGTGGAGTGAAAGCTCAGGTTCCCTGCCTGGCTCCACAGGTGACTCACTTGGTGATCTTCGGCACCTCGCCCGTGCCTCATAAGAGGATAGATCCATCAATTCTTTAAGGAGCAGACAATGAGTTCAGATGTGGGGATCAAAGAACAAAAAGGCACAAGAACAAAACGAAGTTACTCACAAAGTCTGCTGCATCATGCACTAATTAATTAGCATCTCAAAAATCACGTTTGAGACATATTAGTGTTAAGGCAAGCAGTTATTTACTAATAAGAATATGCACACAACGTATTTTACCAACAACATTCCCATCATCTGAAATCCAGCCGATTCAGAGGAGCAGGATTTTAAACCACATCATTTTTCAAAGTATCCCTCTTTCAACTCAAGGCAGAACACATTCTGTGAGCATAAAATATATTCACACTCTCTGCCTTCCCCAGGCAGCAGCAAAACTCAAGTTAAGGCAAACCTTGAAAGATGTTCCACCAGCACTTTGGGCACCATGGGGGGATAAATGTTTAGGTGTGGCAGGAAAGATGCTCCAGCTGAGGATAAATGTCAGGGTGCTGGGAGGAGATGGTCACCACTGTCTCTAGGAATAGTCGAGCTGGAAGCTGCTCTGATTCTCATGTGGGAGCACAAGGAATGTGGGCTCTGGAACCTGTGTCCTCACCAGAGGGGATTCAGTCTCTCCCCTGTGTCTGCCTCCCCCATCACCCTCCTTTGGTGGCACCTGAGTATGGACAACCTTTAGAACTGGGTCATTTTCAGGGTCACTCGGGTTCTGTTCTACACCAAGGCTGGGAATGTGCAGCACCCCCAAATTCCCAGCTCCTTCCCCGGGTCTGGGCGAGCTGGACACTGTCAGGGACAGACCCACCCGTGCCAGGGCAGCAGCAAATCCCAGCGGGACGGGGGAAAAGAGCTGCCTTGGGTCTGGGAGGGGGTCCTGGATCGTGATAAAGGAGCACAAAGTCAGCACTCAGAGCTGGGGTGTCCTTGGTGTCACCTCCCCAAACACCCAGCTCTCCCAGGATGAAGAGCGCGAAGCCCCTCTTTGTGTGAATGCACAGATGGCTCCTTGCTGAGAGCACGCAGACAAAAGGAAGGAGGCTCAGGCTCACAAAGCAAGCCCCGGCTAAAAAGGGCCGTGCACTGAGGGGTTAAAAAGGAAAGCGAGCCGTGAGGATGTTTGGAACAGCAGGGCATCAGCTGGAGCCGGCACGGAGCCTTCCCACTGCCATTCAGAACAGGAGCGGGAGGCAGAGAGTTACTATAGCAATGGGAGCAGAACGCAGAGGGCAGCAGAGCCTGGGCACACCCCGGGGCTCTGCCGGACACCCAGCGGCTCCGCTCCCCTCCACACACCCCTCGCTGCACATCACTGAGCTCCACCTGGAGCAGCACCGGAGCCAAAGCCCCGTCCGCCCCCTGCTCTCCGCCAGGAGCTGCAGCAGCCAAGAGGCTGCACAATGGAAGGCTGGGCTCACTCCATGTGACAAAAGCACCGGGCAGTGAAATCGCCTGTGGCTCCAGAGCCCTCCCTCAGGCCTTTATGGAGGCGGTGCAGCAGCTCTGGAACACATTTGTGCACTCCCAGCACGTCAGAGCTTTGCTGGTGGGAGGCTGGGATCGCCCCGGGCAGTGGCGAGGCCATGCCAAGGGATTCTGCAGCCCAGGTGTTCAGAACCAGACCCAAAGCCTGCCAGGAGGGTCGTGCAGAGCTGGACTCAGTCCCTGCCTCAACCCTGTGACCGGATCTGACACGATTCCAGCGGCACTCGAGTCCTGGGGGGGCTGGAACCAGCACAGGGCTGCTGCCTCAGCCCGGGGCATCCCGGCTCCCGTGCGTGCTGAGCCACGACTCAGCTCATCTCCTGGCACATCCCATTGTCCAGGCACACACATGGAAAAGCCCTGGGGAACCCCGGGCCAGAAGGACTGACTGGGACAGCAACCAGCCCCCTGCAACTGGAATAACCCCCCTGCAACTGGAATAACCCCAGCCAAGGTCTGGGGCAGAGGCACCCAAACAAGATCCTCGCCCTACACCACAGGCCGTCTCCTAAAAAGCCTAAAATCACAATTCCAGACTGACCACGAGGGATGGTGGAGGGATATTGAGCGAGAAGAAAGACACCACCAGGCAAAGAGCATCCCAGGGTGAATGTAAATGAAAGCAGCCACAATACCTGATAACCCCGAGTCTTTTCACAGATGATGGGAGCACAAAAGTGGGTTAAGGCACTCCCTGTGTCTCTCTCCCGTTTATCCCCGTGTCAAATCGAGCCATGAAATCAGACCCAGAGGAATTTCCCCATTCACTGAAGGCTTTGGGCTACGTCTGCCCCCCTCTTATTACAACAGTTGCAGTCCGGGTTCTGCCAGAGACTCACAATGTAAAAGCAGAGCAAACAGGGGCCACTTTTACCAAGAAATTGTCCTTGCAATCTCTATTTTTGATTGCCCAGCCATCCCCACGTGGTCCTGCTTTCACTCGGGGGTGCAGCACCACGGATCCCCTGCCTGCTGCCTTTGTTTGCCTCATCCATCTCACCTTGTCTTCCCTAATCTCTAACGCTGCCCGTTCTGCACAAACTGGGGGGCTGCAGCAAGCTCGGATTCCAAGAGAGCCCTCGTTGCCTTGGTTACCCATCACCAAGCCTGGGCCTCTGCAAGCTCTGCCTAAACCTGCCTTCTTGCATTTTTCCTGCTATTCAGAGATTTCTGCTCTCAGCTGGACTTAAACGAATTCATTTTAAATTAGGGAAACGCCCTCGGATGTGCATCATTTGTGAAGGCTGGTGAGAGAGCTCAGTGAGAAGCCCCAAAACCAGCAGCAGAGGGCACGTGGCTGGGTTAGTGAAGCCACAAAGCAGGTTCCAGAGCAAGCTGAGCTCAGCCTGTGCCCTGAGGAGCTGGAGCTGCCACCAACTCTGCTGTCACCCGAGGGCAGAGGGGCAGAACTGGAATGGGGCATCACTGGCACCATGTGTGCCCAAAGCTGCCCCTGCCCCGAAGCCTGAACCTCCCCAGCCCGAGGGGGGCAAGGGAGGAAGGAAATCCTGCTGGACCCATTTGACAGGGAGGAGCAGCAGGATTTTCCACCCACTCGGAGCAGACTGTGAGGTTTGAAGGGCAGGCAGGTCCAGGCAGGGTGGGCTGGGGGCACACGGGCTCAGCTCAGGCTGCTGAGCCCACCAGCACAGCCCAGACCAACATTACACACCGAGATTCATCAGGGGCTGCTGGTGATAAACAGACACACTGGGGAACACTTGGATGTGCCAGTGGATAAATCTGAGGAAGACAACGAAGCCAAATCCAGTGAAAACAATACTTGCTGTTTAACTATCCTCCAGTTCCTAAAAATTAGCTCTTTTCTGTATCCACTATTACACAGTTAAAAATAACATCTGATTTAATTTTTCAGCACTGTCTGGGAGAGTTGAATCAGAGCCCACTGAAATGTCAGTGCATACTGAGAAAGGTCTCTGCATTCTTCAGTGGAGAGAGCAAGTGAGATTTGGTTAATCCCATTTTTGGAAAGTACACGCAACACTCTCAACACTGTAAACCAATGTGACTCTTAAAAACTCATTCCTATCTATGTTTATGATATTTCTAATTGCCACATCAAGTGAAAATTCTTTCAGAATGTGAAATAACTCAGATATCAGGCAGCTCTGCTGCTCCACCTGTATTGAATTGCAAAGGCCACCTCTCACTCTTTCAGTGCTGAGGCTTAATTGGATCTTCCAGACAGAAACAATCCCCTCCTCACACAGGAGAGCCAGAGAGGCAAAAGGACAAGGAATTTTAATTGCACTGTAATCCCTCCAGTTAGGTTTCTTGCAAACACCACATTGCAGGGACCCAACAGACTAGAACCAAAAGCAAAATTCCCCAAAGCTCCCCAAAGAAAACACGCTGCAAGAAACGTGCCCTGCAGGGTGCAGAGCTGGATCTGCAGGCACTGGGCCATGCTGGGGGTTCAGGCAGGGAAGGAATAGAAATTAAACCATTTGTCAGTCCCAAGGGGAAGGGAAAAACAGCCAGTTTGTCAGTGGGTTTTGCCTCCATCATCATTGCTGTGTCCATCTCCCCTGCCCCTCCTTACCCCACCACGGGCCCTGGTCCAAGCTGTCAGCAGCTCCCACACTCCCATTTGTGGCTGGGAAGATGCTCCATTCTATAGTTCATATACCTTGATAGAGCCCTATATATAGGCACCATTTTCTCCCCAGCCACAGAGGGGCCCCCAAACCCTTCCCACAACTCTAGCAAAGTTCACAAGCCCCTTGCAGAGCTGTCACAGCCCTTGGGCAGGACAGGCAGGCCCAGGTGGAGCAGCCCAGCCGTGCTGCCCCTCCAGGCTGCCCCATGGGATGACCTGGCACTTCAAAGGGGTTCTGGGTCTACGTGAGGCTGTTTTGCAACCCTCGTGAAAATCAAATTGCATGTGCTCGTTGTGCTTGTCCCTGATTGCCCTTGTTAATGAGTTTTTAGTGCACTGAACCCTACTTAATACATTGCTTAATAAAATGAGAGTAATTAATCAATTATCCAAGAGGGCCCAGCTCATGATGGTTCTTGGGCGCTTATCACACCGGCCACAGTCCTTCCCACACCCTCCCCAGCCCCACAAATCAGCCCTTTCTGATGGTGTTCCAGACACAAAGAGGGTCCTCTCTCCTCCAGGAGAGCTGCAGGCTGGGGGGATAATGTGGCTGCTGGCCCTGCTTTGTCCCTGCTGTGTGGACAAACACTGCACCATGTGCCAGTTGTCCCCTGCCAAGCTGCTCCCAAGTGGGGACTACAGACATGCCAGCCAGGACAGAGCACTTGCCATGGGTTGGAAGGGACCTGAAATCATTTCATTTCACCCCCTGTCATGGGCAGGGACACCTCCCAGTAGCCCAGGTTGCTCCAACCTGGCCTTGTACACTTCCAGGGATGCAGGGGCAGCCACAGCCTGTGCCAGGATCTCCCCACCATTCCACCTCTACCCTCTGACTGAGGACAGATCTTCACCAAACCGAGCTCTGCTGAGCTGCCTGTGCTACCAGCTTGATGTTCACACTTTGGCTGCAGCTATTTGTATTCCAGCTGTGAAGTGAAACCCCCTGCCCTGGGGGTGACAGTCCCCTCTCTTGGGCTGAGCCTGCTCCAAACCCACCACCCAAAACTGCAATTTGTTTCAATTCCCAAAAGTGCCACTGCTGACAGAGCTGTTTCCACTTGGCTCAGCCTTTCCTGCTGCTGTGCTGATCTTGACAGATGCCAAGTCTCCCCTCCTCCTTCAGTCCACTTAAGCTTCCAACCTTCTCACATGTTCCCTCTTTAAACTCAAGCTGCCCCTGTCCTGTGGCATCACAGCAGGAAAACACTTGGAAGTCATCCTGAAAGAGGAACTGCTGTAAATGGCCACACTTTGCTACTTGCTCCCCAGAGCTGAGGGGAAAAGTATCTTCTTTTATCTGAGAACTAACAAAAAGAACTGGTGCTCCTGCAGGAGTCCACCTGTGAGGAGAAAGGGGTTTCTTCCACCTTAGTGACAAATGTTGTTTCACTTCTGGTGGGGGAAAAAAGGAGAAATGCTGAACAACCTGTGAAATCACCCAAGGCTTTAAACACTCCTGGTAAGGCATTTCCAAAACTCTGCTCAGCTCCACAGGGAACAGCTCTGGGTACATCTGCTTCGCCTGGGACCTTTCTGGATGCTCAAAATACGTAGGTTTGTTCTTTTGAGAGAAGATAAAACAGCCCCTGCATGGCCTTAAAACTCAGGAGGCAGGAAGGGAGCAAGCCCTGGGCAGAGGAAAGAAATAGGAGGGACTTCATTAGAGTTCCGCTGGAAAAACCCTCACCCTGACTTAGGCAGAGATGATCAGAGAACTCCAGACCATTCCATTTCGTTCAGCTATGCCTGGATACATCTGAACACATCAGGTCAGGCCCTGCCAGAACAATTCATGCACACTGTGAGTCACTGTGCTCTGCCCTCCTTCCCCTTGCTCGGGCACACAGGCAGGGCAGGGGCAGTCCCTGGCACGAGGTGGGCACTGAAACCTGCAGCTCTTGGCAATTCCAGCGGATTCAGAGCCGAACAAATCACCCCTGAATCCACCCATAGGCACGAATAACTGCAAGAGGAGCCCCAGCCACAAGTCTGATCAAGGAGAGAGGAGCAGAGCAAGCTGCTGCAAACAGCCCCGCATTCCAGACTGGGTGGATCCCAGTGACACTTTGGAAATACCGGGTCTGACAGCCCTGCAGGGCAGAGGCTCCTGCCAGGCTGCTTGTTTGCCTTGCGACTTGTGAAGCAGCAAAGTCAGGCAGCTGCTCTGGAACCGAGGGCTGGGAGCACCCAGAGCTGCACAGCACTGCCACGAGCAGCTGTGGGGAGCACCCCATGGCAGAGGGGGTGCCCAGACACCCACCGGCCAGGTGCCCATGCTGGCAGGGAAAACCCTTCAGTGTTTACACCAAGGATGTCCAAAGGGCTCAGCAATTAAAATTCCCAACTTGAGACGTCTCAGAGAGGCCTGGACTATGACTGTGCCCGCCCCCAGCAAGATGTGCATCCCATTTCCTGCCTCATGGGAACAGAGAGATGTTCCATGACAAGGAAACAAGGGATGGGAACCAGGGAAGGAAGAAGGTGTTGCTTTTTATCTTTATTTATTTACTCACCCTCTTTCAGAAGGCTGGAGCAGCTCTGCTGGGAGGAAAGGCTGGGAGAACTGGGATTGTTCAGCCTGGAGAAGAGAAGCTTTGGGGTGACCAAACTGGAGCCTGGCAGTGCCTGCAGGAGCTGGGATGGAGAGAGACCCTCCCTTACACCTCCAGCTGGGAGGCCAAGGTTTTCTCCTCAGATTAATCCAAAATTATCCAGCTGTGAGACACTCCAGCTCAGCACAGACAGCTGTTCGAAGCTTTATATTCAGCTTACGTATAAAGTACCTTATAAAAATCTGTGTTATCCCACCCTGCTGTGTTTAGAGAGGAAAAAATACACACAGGCAGAATCAATAGGGCCTAATGAGTAAAACATAAGGCTGTGCAGGCTGCTGTGATAAAATGCTTTACAGAAGCATCTTCAGGCCAAATCCTGCTCCTTATTTCCCTGTGTGTGCCTAATGCTACAAATGTGTATCACACCTTCCTCTTTGCTCTTAGGACCACTCAAATAGATACAGATTTTACTCCTTTTATTCCCCTTCATCTTGAGCCAAATCTCCTTGGACGAACCCTCAAAGTGAAGCACCCCCCAATCTGTGCACTGAGGGAAATTTGCTTTTATTTCAAAGTGTCCCTCCATCAGGAGAGCAAAAAAATCCCACCAGAATTCCTTCAAACATTCCAAATAGGAACAGCAAACCACCTCTACAGCTGTGAGAAAATAGTGATTATTTAAAAAAACCTTTTTCAAATGACAGCGTGCTCTGGCCACGAGCCAGATGTTGGGTTTCCTTCCGAGGTTACACAGGACCAACACATGCAAAGGTCATCTGAGGAAAAATCATTGTCCACTGATTTAATTCCTTAAAGAATGAAGCTGGGAGGAGAGAAAAGTGTGTTTTCCAGGGAAGTTGCTGCTTTATCAGGAAGGGTTGCAGCACTCTTGGTTCATCAAGCTGCTGGAAGGTTAATTATCTGTCAGGATACACACACAAACCCTGTGAGCAGCTGCCAGGGAGTGGAGGCTCCGGGAACAAAAGGCAACCGGGTGCTTGGGGAGAGGAATCTCCATCCCTCCCTCCCTTCCCGGAGCATCCCCTGCATCACCCCCGGCTTCAGGGCTGGCTCAGGATGGACTGCAGGGCTGGGCACCTGCAGGGCTTCACTGGAGCATCTGGAGGCAGAGCTGGGCTGGGGCAGGCTCGGAGCATCCCAGAGCCAAACGCTGCTCCAGGCTGGGAAAGAGGGTCACAAGAAATGTCCTCCCAAGGGACAGAAGGAAGAGCCTTCAGTTCAGACTCCACAGCTCTGTCCCCAAGCCTGCAGGGGACACTGCCAAGACTCACCGTGGCCCTGAATCAGGATCTCTGCCAAAATCCGTGGCCATGGCAACCCCAGACCGTGCTGGGGGAGAGTTTGGGTTCCCTTCTCCAGGGCCTGGGCAGCACTCAGGTCCCACAAGGGAGGAGGAACCTGACCCATGGCCCTTACCAGCCCTGCTGCTGCTCGGGTTTCATTCTGCAGAGGTGCTGAGACCTGCAGCTCCCAGGGAAGGGAGAGAAGCAGCACAAACTGGGCTCACTGGGACTGTGACCCAGCCTGCCCAGAACAATCCCAGTCAGAGGGTTCCAAGGGACACGGGCTGGGAAGGAAATCTCTTCTGCTGTGCCTCCAGTGAGGCTCCACATCATCAACTCACTGCAGGAACAAGACAACGCATTTTCAGAGCCTGACCCTCCTGGTTTGCACAGTTTAAACAGGATTCCCACTGCCTGATCCCACTGGACAAACACACTGTTGTGCTGGATATGAATTATTCAAGTTACATTTCATCTATCAAAACCAGAGATTAAAAACCCTCACTGACTCAGCATGCTGACACATCCAGCTCAGTAATTTAAGATTAAAGACCAACAGCTTGCTGTTTCACTGAGATCTGGCCCACAAAACCAGCCCATCAAAAACCATGGAGCTCCACACAAATTTGAATCTCGTAAGTATAACCTTGCATGGGAATATAAATTCAGTAATTGCTTCATGGGTCATTAAATCAGGTCTTATAAGCTAAGACAGACTTTAAAAGCATCTAATTCAAACCCAATGAAAGCAGCAGAGGTCAGAGAGCACACTCAGCACACAACTGCCTGACGCTAAAATTATCTACACTGGCTGAGAAGTTGGGAAATATATCTTTGGTATTTGAGATCATTAAACAAGAGTATTATAGAAATCCCTTGCTTTTAACTGGCGTCATTAACACCTTTCTGATTAATATTTCCATTTTACAGATGAGCACTGAGTCACAAAGGCTTTCCTACAGCCTCTATTAAGTCAGGAGGAGAAGGGCAGCTGCCGCTTTACGTGCTCATCCTGGAAAACAAATCCACAATGCCTATTTCTAGCCCAATTAAAAAATAAAATCCTTAACACTTGGAGCATTAATTCAAAGTAAACCATATATATCTTATAAAGAGGTCCAATTCAGCAGAAGGGGCAGACAGTAAAATCAGCTGGTAAGAGGAGGGTGCAGAGGGTGAAGCTGCACAGCCTGTGTGCCTTGGCTTGCAGTGGGTATGCCAATTATACATGCAAATTAGATGCTCAACTAGGTGTGCACAGCAAGAACAACATACAAGTGCTTTGGGGCAAAAAACACACGTTCCCATGTTTGTAACATCAATCCAAGTCAGAGCGTTCCAAGAGACACGGGCTGGGAAGGAAATCTCTTCTGCTGTGCCTTTTCCCCTTCTTTTCCCCCCGCTTATCCCGTTATTTAGCCCTAAGCGCTCCCGGTGATGTCCGTGCCCTCCCCGTGTCTCCAGCAGTGCAGGGACCTCCAGCAGCTCCTCGGGAACCCACAACCTGTGCAGGGCACTGCAATCCAATGCCACAGTCCCGTGGGTCCCCCCGCACTGCTGAGGGGACGCTGGGCGCGGGGGAGCGCCTGTCACAGGGGGAAAGAAGCGGCGCAGCCCCTCCAGCATCGCCGTGTGTGAGCCCCGGGCGCGAAGGACCGGGCTCCGAAGGCGGCGGGAGCGGAGCCGCCAGGGTGACATCACACATGGTGCCACCGCACACAGCCAATTGCCGAGGGCTCCCCTCGGCAGCCGAGCCTATGGCAGGGGGGTCCACACGGGAAAGGCCCCGCTCCCCCCTTGCCCCCCTCCCCTCCCGCTGTGTGCACACCCCCAGCCCACTCGCACTCTCCGGGCACCGATTCCCACCGGAGCTGCTGCTCCTGCTGCAGATCCGTGTTTTGGTTCCGTGCGAGGAAGAAGCTTCCTCTTCTAAGTCACTGATGGCTTTAACTCCTTGCTGTGCCACTGCGGCCAACAGGCCTTGTGTTTCTATCCCAAACACATTAAAACAATTCCCGAGAGCCCAACCAGGCCTGCAAGGCTGTGAAAGGACAGCAGAGAACTCAAAGCCAGGGCTCAGCAGCCTCAGGCTGTGCCAGGGGAGGGGCAGGTTGGACAGCAGGAGGAATTTCCTCCTGGAAAGGGTGGTTAAACATGGGAAGGGGCTGCCCAGGGAGGTTTGGGGTCCCCACCCCAAGGCAGGGCTGGCCGTGGCACTCCGAGCTCTGGGCTGGGGGACAAGGTGGGCTCCTGGGCCGGCAGGGCCTTTCCAGCCTGGACGATTCCATGATTCTGACTCCAGGTTCTGCTTCTGCCTGGATCTAACTAGACAAGACCTAATTCCAGCACAAAGAAGCCAAACCCAACACCAGAGCCAGGTGAACTGAGCGCTGCAAACCAAGGCTTTCAAGTGCCCTCCGTGTTTCCCCCCCAAACACGCCCTGCTGCTGTCTGGGAGCAGACAGGAGAGACGGGCCAGGGGAGCTCTGTGAGCTGAAGCTATCAAAGGAATTTGTAGGAACCCCCGAGATCTCTTCTGCCTGTCAGACAGTGCTCTTAAAGCACAGCTGTAATTGCTTGTTGCTTCTTACTCTGAAATAAAACTGCCCCATCCTGGAAGCAAGTCTGCAGAGTGCTCTGGTAGTGGTGCCGCCTCCTCCCGTGGGAGGAGCAGCCAGGCCCCCTGAGCATCCAGGAGGAGACTGCTGGACTCTGGAGCACAAGGATGCTGCACACACCTTTAAACCCCACAAACTCACAGCACCCGAGAAACCAACCAGGACAAAGAGATTTTTATGTCACATCCATCCCAGGAGTACCTGAGCACTGCTCCAGCTCTGGGTAACTCAGGACAAGGCTTTAATTGACTTTGCAAAGATAAAGCTGCAAAATCCACCTCCGGACTGGATCCATCTTGCTCTTACTGACAGGAACTTTTGTTCCCACCTTATCAGCATTTACAAAAAAGTATCTGTATTTTCACAAAGAATCCTGAAACTGGAGCTGGCTGGGTAAGCCCAGGAGCAGGAACACCCCGTTCCTGCAGAGCCTGCAGCTCCTTCAGACCTCCCTGCTGGGAGAAACCGAGAGCAACAAACTCCCCAGTGGTATCAGGAATGTGTTAGGAAACAGTTCAGACTAGAAAGTGCCTGTTTCCATCCTCTCAGTTTTCTGGCAGCAGCTCAAGAAGTTAAGTCATGTTTACTCTCCCTCATGGCAAACCACCCCTCGCTCTCCCCCTAATGTCAGGACTGGGCCTGGCTCAGTGAGCCGAGCTCAAACACAGGCAGGGCACAAAGAGGGGCTTAAGGAACTGGAAATCCAGCTGCCTTTCTCTCCTCCATGTGGATTATTTATGCAGCACGAGATTCTGCAGGAGAACGGGGTTTGAGTTTTGTTTTTAAAGTGCTGGTTGAACCAGAGGGCCTAGTTCAGGAGCCCTCGTGGTTTATTTTGGTTTTTAAGACCCAAACACAAAGGAATGCTCCCAAGTACAAGGCAAAGATCCTACAAACACTTGCAGGGCATCAGGACTTCATTTTTACATAGACTTTTTACATGTATGCACACACACATAGGTATAAGTAATACTTTTAGAGATAATTTTCATAAAACAATTCAAATTCTAATCTTTTCGTTAGTTCCTTGAACACTCCTGTTCTGGAATGAAAGGAAACTTGAAGAGTTCTCATCTCCATCAAAATGTGATTTATACCAGTATAATCCCAGTGCAGAGAAACTGCTGCCTTATGCAATATTATCTTGTATTTATTCTTCATCAGGTTTTGAAGCACACAGTGAGGGGTTTTGCCTGTAAACCTGCTAAATAAATGTGTTTATCTCAGTTGGCTGCAAAGAAAGAACCTGTTCACCCCCCCAGCCCTGCTCTCCACAGCAAAGGAGCAGAACTCCAAACCTCAGGCCCAGGTTTCACTGCAAGTCCCAGACACTGAAAACTTCTCAAAGTAGGATCTATTTAAAAAAATAAATTAAAAAAATACAAATCCCATTTTCATAAAGTTCTGGATTTAAACATTAAAAACATACAAGAGAATAATTAAAATGGGCAGTACCAGGCTGGTGAAAATTCCCACCAGGAACGAACAAGTGTCCTCGTGATGCTCCTGGAAATAACCTGTGCTCTTGAACCAAGAATTAACAATCAGGGTTTGTGTCCCTCATTCTTTAATCTGCAAATTCAACAGAATTAGGCAACAGAAGAGAAATACAAGGAGTACAACAGAGTCGACCAATGACACCAAATCTCACCCATTCCACTTGCCATTTCATTTGCCCCCAGAATGGTTTTGTCTGCAGAGTTTTCCTGGACAAGGTGCTGGAGGACTTGGCACAGGTACCAAGGCCAGCCAGGGAGGATTTTTAGGAAGTGCTTCAGCAAACGAAGCTGACGAGCCCAGGCCACTACAAAGCAAAACAACCAAACCCAAACAAATCTCCCAAAAAGTTCTTCCAGTCTCCAAAGAGGAGCTTCAGTGTCCATGCAACCCAGAGCAAACCCTGCATAAAACATCCTACAGAGCAGTCTGGACAAGAGGAAAAGAGAAGGGAGAGGACCAGAGAGGCGCAGCATGAAGGAATTGCAGACCAGCAGTTTTGTGAGAGCTTTAATGGCACAAAATGTTTATAAGCTACAACTTATACATGTACTGTAAACTGTAGATAATGTTACAAAGTGCTAACTAATTTATGAAGAATGCATAATCACTTTGGCTCAGTTAACTCCAATAGCTCAACAAATGTCAATTAAAAAATGTGAATCTCTTAACAATCTTCAGCTTTCTCTTTTGAAAACAGTAAGTAAAGATGCATCTGCTGCAGTTAGGTCAGCCTGCTGCATTTTCATGTGCGAGTTTATGCATTTTTTCTTGATCTTATTTACAAAGAGGCGAGGCCAGTTTTCACTGAATGTAAGAAAAATGAAGCCTACTTTTTTTTATTTTTATTTTTTCCAAAACTGTAAACAGATATAAAGCTCTTTAAACAACATTTATCTTAACAAAACTTCAACTATCAATAGTTGAAACCCCTTTTCAAATTATACAACAATCTGTTTCTGTTCATTGTAAAACTAGGAGTTGTAGACCTTCCTCCAAAGCTTATAGTAGGGTATCAATAAATACTGCATTGTATCACAGCGAGTGTTACAGTGACCTCAGCTCTGGTTTGCACAATTTTTACTTCATTTTGCTTCAAAAACCATAAGTGGTGTTGATACTCCAGCCACAAGCTTGCAACGTTACCTAGAAGACATCCTGAAGAATTACCTTGTAATTTAGAAATGGGTAATTCATGTTTTTTCTTTTAAAAAGTACTCCCTACTTAGTAAAAATCTATTTTTCCACTACTCCAATTCCCATACAAAACAAGGTGCTGTGTTAGAACTGAAGGTTTCATTCAGCCTTTCTCCCGCCCCCTGGTTTTTAGGGCTGTAAAATGAAGTACTTGGGGCTCTCTAAAACACCCTCCAGCACTTCCCCCTTCCCTCCCCACCTCTGGGTGAAACCCAATAGCCAGCCTGGAACAAATCCAGCTTGGAGGCAACTCAAGTGCCACGGAGTATTCGCCACTCAAAGGAAGACCAGCAGATCATTCCAGAGAAGGTGTTGTTAGGCTGCCCTGGCCCCCGAAAGCATTGTCTGACAGCATTCAGAGAAAGAGAATAAAAATAAATACACTTTAGCACTGGGGTCATACTTCACTTTTTTTTTCCTTCCTGGGAGCTAACTACGTTTCTTTTTAAACCACATCTCAGCTGGGCTTTACCTTCTATGCATCAGCTGGTTCAGGCAATCACTGCTCCATCAAATCATCAACTTTGTAAGTCTGATGCAAGCAAACAATTACAGCTAGCTGTTCTCTCCAAACTGGCTGACTACATTTCCTTATCATTTTCTACAAGTCAGCCTACTAAGGTGTTTATTTAATTAAGATTTTTGCTAGTCTTAAAATTAGCACTGGTTCCCTAAATACTTAGTATTAAAGTCTATATCGTATTTTTTTTATATATTCATATATATATAAAAAAGGAGTATTCTATCCTTCAGAGTCATGCTACATGTTCTGAACTCCAATAAAATCTATTTAAGGACACAACTGTCCCAATGCTTTGTAACAATTTGGTACTAAAGCTTCACATTTTGAAAAGAAGAGTCACTGAAGGAGGACAAGGCTTAATGTTCCCCAAGATAAAAGTTCAACAACATCAGTGAGAGTCTACCTAAGATGAGACACCACGAGTGACTTTCAGGTTCCAAGTATCCCCAGAAGGAGATTGTACAGTAAACAATGAGAGAGAATATTGAAAATTCATTTGCAGAAGACATTTCAGAGCTTTACAACTTCTGAACCCTTTTATGCACCTGCAAGATTGTCCCCCTTAATGGTAAATCAATAATGAGAAATCAAAAGCTTTTCTTGCTGAAACTGCCATTTCATCTCAGTTGTAAATGGTTCCACAACAAACAGGAGAGTTTCCTTTTACACAGAGCTTAAGTACACCTACAGCTGTCGGGTTTTTCCTTAATTCAAAACTACTTTTAAATGGAAAATTTCACATTTAAAATTTTCCCTTAAGAAAACAGGTAAGGAAAAGAAAAAAAAGCTTCTTTACATGCAAACAATGCAATTTTTTTTTCTAATATTTTCTAGGTATCAGACAGGTTTCCCTACAAGGAATAAGGAGCTGACTTCATAGAAAAGACAAGATTACAACAATTACCTAATATTAAAATATGCTGATGGATTTAGTTATCCTACTTTGAAATTTATGCAGTCTTTGCCTCCTGCAAATCAAATGGTGCTTGTAAGCCAATACAAGAGGCCAAGTAAACTCCCCCCAAAAGCTGATTTGAACTGGGTTTTTATTGCCAGTGATTTCTTAGTTTATTCCACAACCAGCTTGTTTTTCAACAGAAAAACTCCTTTCCACTCCAGTAAGTAACTTCCTTCCAAAGAGACTGTTTTCCACCACCACAGAGCCAACACTTCTACCACGCACAAGAGTCAGGTTGCACTAAGGAGGCAACAGCATCACTGATAAAATTAAACTTGCTGGTGGCATTTTGCATTGAGAGAAGCCCTTGCAACAAAGAGACAAGTTGTAAACTCCGTTCAGCAACTCTGACGTGTCTTGCAGGCCAAGAGGCAGGGGATGGGAGAGAGGGCAAGAATGTGGGACAGCCAAACACCTCAACAGAGTTCCAACACAATACTGAATTCCAGAGTTAGCAAAAACCTGGATATGGAAAGGAAGGGTGGAGTCAGGGTCATGCTTAAAATGGTCTCGAGTCAAATGTACTAAATGAGACAGTAACACCTCCACAGGGCTCGGGGTCCAGGCTTTGCTCTCCGGGGCTCAGTAGGTGCTGGCTGAAGGGGTGGTCAGGCGCTTCCCGATGTAGATGCTGCAACACAAAGCACAAGGCAGGTCGGATTTCCCAGGAACACTCCCTGCTGCCCAACAGCAAACACACTCAGCTCTGCTAAGGAGCCTTTAAGGGAGTCTCAGGGGATCCCTCCACTGCTCTTTGGAAAATGAAAGGGTGAGATTCCCAGGGGAGCTCAGAAGGACTGATGCTGTAAATGCTCCTCCAGACAGTCCCAGGCTCATCTGCAAAGCCCAGCCCAAGAGCTGTTGTGTTGTGCTGTACCTGACACAGCAACCCCCCAGATTACTGGGGGAAAACAAATCCAGTGCTGCCTGTCCCAGGGTGAGGGGTGAGCTCCAAAACACTGAGCACCCACACAAACAAATCACTGAAGAAATACACCTGCAACCCCGGAAACAAACACAAAGCTAAATACAAACATGTTTGGAGTCCGTGTCTTTCCCCACCCCAGAACATAAGGTGGATAAGCACAACATAAGCATTTAGGCAAAGGCAGAGATTAGGTTGGATTATGCAGCCAATGACAACACTGCTGAGCAGAGGCACATCCAATATTCCATTTACCTCTCCCTGAGTACTCAAACCTTGACTTTCAGTAACATCACACAATTGCAGTGGAAGTCACAGAGTATGTGCCACACACACACAACTTCAGCATCACTATTTGTACAATGTGCTTTGGGAATTCTGTTACTTTTTCCTCCATGAAGCATTTAAGTGGAAGACACTGATAATCAAATGCCACAAGTTACAATTGCAAAGGTTACTTGCAAATTCATCTGTGCATTTTCAATACAAGAAACTTGAACTATTGAAGAAATAAAACACATTAATGGCTGCAAAGTTGTAGATGCTGCAGGGTTTTCCTGCTTTTCAAAAAGTGCACCAAATATACCTTAAGGTGCAACAAAATCTGATTGTTCTACAAAAAGTCCTTTTCAGCAGGACCTGACATCCAAGCAAAGTGGAAAAAAGCAAAGCCCCATGCAAAAGTTGGAAGTGAGAATTAGGTTAATACTTACCCTAATCCCAGAGCCAAAACATGAGATATGAAGAGAGATGGAATGAAAACCTTAAGAAATTCTGCAGAGAAAATGCCACCTTTTTTCATTGCTCCACTTTTCCTCATACTTAGAGACACTGAACGTTTGGGGTGTCTGAAATGGAATTCCCTGGAAGAAGAGGGGGAGGGGGAGAAATTCAACAAGATTTGTTTTGGTTTCTTTCTTGCACAGATCTCTGTAGGAACATTTTTTTTTTTTAAAGTACAAAGAGCTAGAGATCAAAGCAGAAGATCCCTTACACAGAGTAAGGAATCCAAGAGAATAATAGGAGGGATTGTGGAGAGACCACTTACACAGACAGTATAGACACAAAGGGAGCAGGAGCTGAAGAGAGAGGTAGGTCCGAGAGAGGGAATTTCAGGATGTGATTTGTTAGCAAGAGCCTCATTTTTTGTTCCAAACAGATACACAGAAGTCTGCCAGATTTAGACAGCATCCTCTACTTTAATAAAAATGCTTTGCATTCAAGGATCTCAAGGTTTCCCCTTCCGTGGATGAACATTACATATTTTACATAGAAAGAAAAAAAGGTACAGAGAATTTAGGAGACTTGCTCAACACTCTTCCATTCAATAAGCCAAGACTAAATCCCATGAATCCCAGCTCCAAGTACCCAGCTCTCCCAGTAATTTTGTTAAGCAACCTTGTAATCAGCTTGCTGTAGATTTATATTACTTTCAAATAACTCTGTTGCTATTATGATTTTCATACTTCATTGTTTTGCCTTTTTGTAGCCTCCCCAAATTGAAATCAACCATTTCCTAAGATGAATTTATTTGGAAAGCCAAAGCAATCCCTCTCCTTCGTATATTCAGCAGGATACACTAATATTCATTTAAAAAACCAGAGTTTAACTCACTTGGGAGGAATGTTTTCAGGCCTACTTGACCAGTCTGACACCCAGTCTGCACTTTTCTTCAAAACTTCCAATTCTTTCTCTCCTTCTATTGCTTCTTCTTCAGACTGAAAACACACATGGGACAAGCCTTGTAACACTCCATTAGCTCCTCCTTGGTGTCAAATTGTCAGTGGCAACAACAGTGGGAAAATGATAAGAGCCAAATGGTGGCACCTGATAAACCACCAAGTGTCCTTGGGCTGCTGATTGTTGAGAAGAGATTTTATTTTGCTAACAGAGCTCAGTAAACCACAAATTTTATTACTAGAGCCAGGATTTCCACATCATTGCAAGCTGTTTGTTTTTTTAACTAACAAAAGAGAAAGGATTATTTTAAAACTAAATGTAATAAAGCAAAACTATGCAAAAAATATTTACAAACGGAAAAAGCATTAGGTTGATGGCATTCCATTTAAAGCACAGAAAGTCAAATAAAGTTTCAAAACCAGTCTTCTGACTTTCTAAATGGTGTTATTAGTATTTGAAATGTACATTATTTGCAACCAGCAGCTTCTACTGGATGAATCCCAGATGCAGTAGGAAAAGGCAAGCAATCACTGTAATTACATGATCCAAACTTTTAACTTTAAATCATGAGATGCAAATGTTACCATGCAAGAATAAAAATACATTAGAAAGCCTAGAGAATGCAACTGACTTTGGTACAAACTCCTGCTTAGTAGTAAAACAGTTTGCTGAGTGACTCTTATTAAAATAAGATAAACCACTTACAACATGAAGTGGGACCCACAGCACAAGCAGAAGTAATCAAATAGGAGAGTCACAAGTGAGATGCAGAACTCACCAACACCTTCAGTCAGCTCGTTCTGGCTCTCAGGGCAGAACTGCAACAGGCCCAGCTCTTTGACAGAATTAAATGCAAGGTTTCATTCTTCCAGGAATGCTTTTAATTTATACTGCTGAAGACAGCAAATTCTATGACATGATCAAACTAAGAGTTCAGCATTAGTCTCCTCTCAGTTTGTGTTATGGAGATTACTCACTGTCATGTGAGTGAGTGCACAGCAATCACTGCACACCCTCCAACCTGGTGCAGGAACACAGACACAGAAACCCGGGTCTGCCACCCAGGGCCACACAGCCAGGCAGATGGAGCCTCCTTCTGCCCCTCACTCCAAAGCCACTGATCTCCAAGGCAAATGTCAAATAATACAAAAGTCTCTTCACATCACAAAGACCTTCTACCCCTCAAGTCTGTATCAAATATCCATGACTAACAAATACATATTTAGAAGTGAATGCATTTCAAAAGTTAATGAAGAAAATACCTGAGAACTACTGTCTTTACTTGTGTGCATTTCCACATCAAAAGTTATCTGTCCATCATCTTGAGGTGAAGGGCTAAAGAAAAATTGATTTGGTTATGTCATTTTGTCAACCAAAGAATCATCAGTGTAGGTAAATCTCAGCTGATTCATTTCCACATGCACCTATGCACACTATTCACTCACAGACCACACCCCCCTTCAGATCCTAAATCCCAGTATTCAAAAGTCCTCCAAAACCCCCCATCTGTTCAGGTTTTTTTCCTATTTATAATCAACAGCCCATCACTCCACTGAAGAAAAGAAAGCATTGCCCAAAACATCTACACCAAAAACATGTCAACCCCTTTGTGCTTTTAGGGAACACTGCCAGCATTGTGAATTAAACCTCTCTTTGTGGAGGTGGAAACATCACAGAGTTATCACAAACCAGCCACTCCCCCAAATACTGGTGCACAAGGAGCTTGATTTACCCTGAGAAAAGGCTTTCCATCCACAGGATAAAAAGGGCAAGAAACGGCTGGGCAAGCAGCAAACGCTCCTTTACCTGTCACAGTGGGAGCTACCTCTTGAGCTGCTCTGTCCCGACTCGTGCTGGGCGTCCAGCAGGATCTTCTCCATGTCCCCATTGTGGATGGAGGAGGAGGAGGGGACGTGCTCCAGGCCCCCGTTCTTGCCGGTGCCGGTGTCGTTGCCGTTCCCGTTCCCGTTCATCTGCAGCTCCACCCAGGAACCTGCGGGCCACCCAAACGGCACCTCGTTAAGAGCCCCACCTCATTAACTGAAGCCAGCCTGGCTTTATCACCGGCACGCAGGGGGAAACACGGTCGTGCCGCATTCAGATAACACACACTGCCCTCGGAGGGCTCATCAACATGTGCCACACAAGGGGGATGTGCTCCTGCTCCTTTCATCAACAACACCACCCCCAAAAGCTGTTTTGTTGCCACCAGCTCTGGAGCTGGTCAGTAAAACATCGCCCCTCTCCTCAGCAAGTAATACTTTCATCAGTCACTTTTTCTGGAGCTTCAATTACCTCCATATCCCTCACATGTCCCCCCTGTTCTACATTCCTTTCTGTCACTGTGTTTTCATCCCACGCCCCCTAATACAGAACTCCCCCAAGTCCAGCCCCGACCCAAACCTGGTCCCACCTCCCCTGTCCTGCCATCACATTGACGGGTCAGTCCCCAATTCCCACCAGGAGAAGGCCAAGAAAGGGCTTGTTTCCCCACCCAGCCGAAGGACAGGTACAGTAATGCTACACGGACAGATTTCACTGCTAGTAAGTCACAGGAAAGAACCGAGGAGCATCAGAAATCCAGCACTCCCACATGCTGTAACAGTTAATAAATGCATAAACCATCACTTCAGTGTCTTCCCCCTGCCCCTTTCTTCTTCCTGTCCTTGGCCAGGGAAAGCTGAATAACCTAAAAGCTCAAATTTACTGGGTTTCCCCTTTTTTATCTATGGGACATCCATGTGTACTCTGAGATTCAACACAGAGCAAGAGTGACAAGAGAAGATGCTAAGAAGTTCACATACTCTGTAGTTGAGTTGAGGATTTTTGGTTTTAAATGTCTTCACTTGTATTTTATGTGCAGATAAACAAAATGCAAGACTATATACATCCATTAGTGATATGTTTCAATTGGAAATTTATAAACACACTATTTAATGTCCTGAGGGGTAAAGATAGAACAGACTTGTACTGCTCTATATATTCCAAATATTTAAATACATTCCCTATCCAACTGCAATTCCAACAGCGCATTATTTCCCTCATCAGTCAAATAATGATTTCACTATGTCATCACAACTCCTGTATGATTCAATTTATGGCACCTGAAGGCAGGTGCTTTCAAGGTTTTTTTGTAGTGGGTTGGTTTTATTTTTTAGTTTAGAAATCTTCACCACTGAGGGAAAAATCATCAAGAAGCCTAAAGATGCAGATGTGACACCTGAAACTTTTTATTCATTATTTGTACAAGTTCTAACACTCATTTTTGCCTTCAGAAATGCACATGAGAGTGCCTGCACTTATTTTTTACAGCACAGTTTTGTCTCTGGGAGCTTTACCAGTGACACAGGAAGGGATGTTTGTTCCAGCTGGATTTGCTGAAGACAAAACAGAGTTTATCCTTAACACCAACTGTTCCTGATGCCATTACACTGATGGCCATGGAAGCACCATGCTCTGGAGGTTCACAGCTTGGTTTCCCAAACACAGACAATTTTTGGATGCTCAGTCACACTGAGCTTTTCAGATAACCAAGGGTTAACTGGGAAGAGGCAGCTTTGCCCACTCAGCATCACCCAGAGACTGTGTTATTCCAGATCCATGATGATGGCTGGTGTCTAAAGTTCCACATAAAAAGGCCAAACTGTAAGAGGGATCAGGAAGGTTGATTTGTACCTGCACAGCAATAAAAACACCTTCACACTTGCAGAAAATCAGCTGGCAACTGCAGCTGGCCAAAAGTTAGGTCAAAAAGCTCTACATTCCAGAATTTGGGGCAGAGAACATCCACTGGGAGAATTAAAATGCTCAGAGGTCTGCAAAGCCATCTATGATTAAAAAATTAGCAGTGAGTGACAAATAATGTGAAGAAAAGAGAGGACAAAGGAAGTGATCAGAAGTGGTTACTCTGCTATGCAGCTCTTCCAACCCTCCACAGCCCTTCAGCTCATGCACAAATAAACTCTTTATAAATTTAACTCAGCCTGACAAACCCTGCCTTTATCTGCAACACCCCATGGCTGTAGTAGGAAGAAAACCCAAATTACCCAGTGAGTAAAGAGTGCCAGGGAGCAGCAGGAGCTGACATGAGGAGCAGCACGTTCCCAGCTGACCTCACTGGGAATGACTCAAAATCCATTCGAGGAAGCACCATCTGACATCAAGCTCAAACACGCTCCCACTCCCACTGGCACCCAAGCAGTGTGGGAGAGGGAGCCAGAGAGCCCCAGCAGCTCCCAAGGCTCATCAGAGGGACACAAATCCCTGCTTCTTTCAAAGGATGCACAAGAAGGTATTTGAGAATCAACAGCCCAAATACCACAGGGTGGCTTTTGCCCCAAGCTCTGTTCAGAGCTAAGGAAGTTACCTTAATCACCCCACTTGAGAACTCTTCATTTTACCACATTTCTATTGATAGTAAAACAGGAAACGTGCTAGAATTAAGAAACAGTAGCACCTCCTCCCTTCACAAATCACATAACACTCTTGTGAGGAAAAACAAACAACTTTTTTATATAAATGGTACTTTTCTCCAAGTTTGTTTGAATTTTGTCTATGCTCTACGGCTAATTATTTCACTAGGAACTGAAAATACACTGAGTTCATTCCACGTTTTCCTACAACTGGTAGACTCTTTAAACAAGGGGAGCTAAACCTGTTGGAGAAGAGGGGTCTTACTGTGTTTATCCACTCTGTGATTTCACTTGGGTGGGTGGAGATATCAAAGGCAGGATATAAATTATATACCTGTACACATTTTACGGATATAAAAATACTCCAAAGTAGCAGCTCACAAGAAGTCTGATGCACAGTCAGCCTGAATAAACTTAAAAATATCACTTTGACAATGAAGCAGAATGTTAGCAAAAAATAAACCAAAAAAGAGAGGGAAAGGAAGAGAAAGCCAACCAGATTCCCATAATGGTAATTATTAAGCAGATTTTCCATGACAGAGCTAGATGGGCTCTTGCCTAAGGTAGGGTTTCTTCTTTTTGTCAATATGTAACAGAGCTTTATAATAATTAAAATACAGGAAGCATCCAGAACTCCCAGAACAAATAAGGTTTTCCCCCTCCCGCTCTGTGAATGCAACAAAACTCAGGTTACCAGTTTTATTCCCAGCTCTCTGGCCCTCCAAGTGCTGAGGGATCTTTGAATAAAAGGCCCTGAACACGCACAAACCACACGGGGCACAAAATGAATAGGTGTCTGAGCTCATTAGCCTGAACAGGGTCACTGCAAAGCTGAGCTCAGGGCACAAAGCGCTGCTCTGCCACCAGGGCACTGCGAGCCCATCTGAAAGCAGCACGAAGCCTGCGAGGGGCTCTCGGGGGGCACCTGTGCTGTCCCCGGAGCACAGAGGGGCAAACATTTGCTCCCATACCTTGTGCTCAGCCCCTGCAGCGAGAACTCCGCGGGCAGCGCCAGCCCCGGCCATGCTGGGGCTCCTCTCTGCCGCGGGCCCCGCACCGGCACAGAGCAAACACCACCGCAGGGAAGCAGCAGACACAGCAACTCCCGGCGCGGGCACCGGGCACAGCGCGGCCCTGAGAGGGGGATTGTGATTTCAGGACAACAGGCCGGAATACCTTGCCAGAGTTGGCTCAGGTAACGTTGTTTAAGCCGCCAGGGCCATCACCAGCTGTGGTGTTACCACAACACAATGGCAGCGCTATGAAACGGGCCGTTTGCTCCCCTTTCATACAATTCCCATTTTGCTGCGGGAGATCGACCAACCAATATATTTCGTGGTCACTTTAACTCCATTGTAAACCACGGAGGCAACAGTTAATCATTAATGCCATTTATTCACCTCTTCGAGCGCGGGATTATCAATAATTAGATAAAAGGACACATGCAAGGAGCTGTTTAAAAGGCAGAGAAAGCATCTGCCAAGTAAGTACCAGAGCCTACACGGTGCGCCTCGCTGGAGTTATCCCGGGAACAAAAGGATGCAGCAGAGCAGCTGACAGAGACGCCGGATATAGAGGGGAACAGCTCACGTCAGTGCGATTGACTCAGCCACTGAACAAACTCCTTGCCGGAGCGCTCCTCCCCCTGCCCCGCTGCCTCCCCATCCCCTCGGCCCGGACTAACTCGCTGCCCCCCGGCCCGCGGTGAGGGGGAGCCCCCCGGGCCGCACCGCGAGCGCGTTTAACCACCCGGGTGAGGGGGAGCCCCCCGCCCGTTCCCGTGCGCTGCCGAGCCCTCACGAAGCTCTCATGAACCCCTCACGGCCCGGCCCCGCACAGACCCCCCCCCACTGCTCCCGCCGCTCCCGCACTGCCCCCCGCCCGCCGCGCCGGCCCTTTTATACCCGCGGCGCCCCCGCCCATTGGCCCCCGGCGGCTCGCGCGGCGCGGGCTCCGCCAATGGCGGCGCGGGGGTCGCGGCCCCCTCAGCGCGCCCCGCACTCACTGTTGAGCCCCGGCTCGGCGGGCGGCGCCTCGGCCGGAGGGTTGTTGTTGTTGTTGCGGTGCTGCGGCGGCTCCTGCGGGCCGGACATGGCGGCGGGGGCGGCGGGAGCGGCGGGAGCGGAGCGCGCTGGGGCAGCAACAACAAGCGGCGGGGCCGATCGCTCCGGGCCCGGCCGCTCCCGCCCCGCCCTCTCCGCGCAGGCGCCGCGCGCGCCGCGCCCG
>JAWWMP010000060.1:4092522-4139262 GCA_035047865.1 Dendrocincla tyrannina | reverse complement strand
GGGAAAGGGGGGATTTGGGGCACCAAACACACAAATGTGGAGTTAGTGAGGGGGAAAAGGGGGATTTGGGGCACCAAACACAAATGTAGAGTTACTGGGGGGGGGAAAGAGAACTTTGGAGGTCAAACCACACAAATACGGAGTTATTGAGGGGGAAAGAACTCCAAACACACAAATATAAAGTTTTTGAGAACTCCAGGGCTCCAAACACACAAATGTTGGAGATTTGGAATCCACCTTTTGTAACACCGACATTTTTTCCAAATTCAACCACACGCTCTTGAGTGACACCAAAATATCTGATCTTGTGGAAAATCTGGATGTCTCTGGGAGAGAATTAGCTACCTGTAGTGAAAAGCAAGCAGTAATTAAGGTCATTGCATAAAGCACACTTCCAGGTGGAAGGGCCACAGACACGCCGAGACTGGGGCAGAACAATGAGCTCCTCAAGGGTTTTCAGCCAGGAAAGCGGCCCAGGGAACCCAAGCCCTTTTGCAGCCCCCAAATCACAGGCTAACACCAGCATTTGTCACCTCCCTCATTCAGGAAGCGTTTGCCACAACACTTGTGGCATGAATATTTATCAGACAAGTGGGACTATTAAAATTTCTGAGTCAGAAATAAATTGATCAAGATTATAGAGTGAGTCAGTGCAGGGCCAGGAATAGCATTCACAAGGCCTGACTTGGAGCCCTGTGCTCGAACCACCACACAGGTTCCTTGAGGCATTTCAGGGATGTAATTAATGTTTGTAAAGTAATTTGAATCCTTGGATGGAAAATGCTCTGACAATAGCAGGGTTGGAGGGACAGAAAACCACACATTAATAGAAGAGAAACAATAGCCATAAATGCTTGGGAAAGGCTTTTTGTTCTGAAGTGCAATAAAAACTTTTTTCTTACAGAAAAAGAGAAGCCTTTAAGTTGATTGAAATCAAACAAATACTAAGATAGTTGATTTACCTCAAGGAGCCAATTCAAGCTAATCCCACTGTTTTATCTCATGGTTCAGGGCGTTCTAAGTGTTTGAAGCCTCCACCTGTGTTTAGGAACGTTTTGCCTCCTAGTGGAGATCCCCGGCACAGAAAGGCATCAGAAAAATCCTGTTCTCCTGTTTGCAAAGGATGAGATTATTAAAATCCAAGGGAAAACGTCAGCCTGTGGAGAAATGACACTCGGTTTTCGTTCTCTCAGCTGTATCCCAACAGAGTCAAACACTGGTTTTGTCCCAGCCACTGCTCGTTTTTACAAGCCCAAACCAGGTTAAATAAGATGTTTGCCAAGAGCAAACATGGACAAACAGCTCCAGACACCCGGAGTCATTACACATCTCCGACCTCCATGCAATACCCCAATAATCCTTCCCTTTACAGCAGCCAATTCCATGGGAAAGGGCACAAGGAGGCACCTTTAATTCAGTACAAGGAGTGTTTTACACCTCCACAGCCCCAGGGGAAGAGCAGCACACAGGAAATCACTTCCCAGCTCTGTTCTACCCAGACCCCAGCTGACAATGAAAACCCCAACCATTAAAATGCTGGTATTCCATCATCCAGCAGCCCCTCTCCAGGAGGGGGAAAAATACAGGTTTGTGCTTGTCAGCATTACCTGGGCTTTTTCCAGTGAGGCTGATAACAAACCATGAATTTAAATAATAAATGCTCCAGCCCTGTCTCGACAGAGCAGTAGGAAAGCAGGTGCTGCTGCATTTCCAGGCACTTCTCAGCAGGGCACTGACCCAGAACCTCCTGCCTGGGACAAGAACAGGGGACACCGTTCCACAGGCACAGGGAGGGACCAGTCACTGTCACGGAGAAGAGGTGAGGGACAGCAAAGGGGATAAAAAGCATCCTGACAAAATGTGTTCTCTGCATACTTTTATTAATAAAATAGACGATTTACAGCATGTATCAGCAGACAGTGTGCTTGGAGAATTCTCCAGCTGGATATTGTGACAGCACAGGCAGGAGCTGGGTTTGGGGAGGGTAACTCAAACCTCAGATGACACGCTACCAGCAACGCCACAACCCCTTCCCAAGCGCAGCTTTGCCCACCCACCGGACGGGGGGATTGCTCTGGGTGAACCCACCTGGTCCCTCCGTGCCTTCTCCTCGTGCCCACGTGCTCTGGCTCTGTGCTAAAAACCCTCCCAGAGCAGCCCCGGGGACACATCGGGCCCAGGAGCCGCTGGGGAATGGCCCAACACCCTCCCCCTCCCAACCCAGCGCTGGGAAACCCACTCCCTTCATGTACCAGCTCTGATGCAAAGGCATCACATCACCTCCTCACCCTCCTGATAAGATAAACCATAAACCTTGGCCCTGAGCCTGTAAACACCTGTGCACACGATTAATGTTACTCAGTGAGCCGTTTCCTTAACGATTAGTAAGTCTGGTCGTTGGAGTAAAATTAGTCACATGCAGAAGGGCCCAGGAGTTTATTCACCCACTGGCAAACAGCTGCTGTCCCTGGGGCAGGTGAGTTACAAGGCTAACAGGTGAGAAAAAAGGTAAAATCCTCACAAAGGCTCATGGTCAGGCATGCATGGCACAAGACAAATACTGTATTTAAGAGAACCAGATTAATGAATATTAGAATTTTTACATTTTCAAACCACTGCACAAGGACTTTGAGAAATCGGAGTGATCGCAAGAGTAGTCTTGTTAACAACCTCTAACCCAGCCAGAATTTTACAGCAGAAACAGTATCTCAGTTGATCAAATCAAAAAGGCATTTTAATAACTACCTCTAAGTAAGTCACAGAAACAATTAAATATAGGTAACTGAAAAGTGAAAATTCTCCCAGCCAAGGCAAGTTCACCACGACTTTAAATCACTGAACATTTCCGTGAGGGATGGGTAAAACCTAAAAGCACAATCAGCAGAAATACCTGGAGGTAAAAACTCATGAGCCTTATAAAGCATCAGGATCTAGTTCACCTTTGGATAAGCCTTATGTGCTGAAGAGTTTCAGTCTCTCACATCACTACAAACACTGATTTCATGCAGCTTCTGCAGCCACGTGTTGGCATCGACGCACCCGTGAACATTTCTACAGGTGCAGGAACTCTGCAAAGCCAAAAGCAACACTTGCATGGTCAGAACTACATTTGCACTCGGTTACAGCAATAAAATACAGCAAACGGAGCAGGACGCAGTGCAGGCATTCCCTGGGTGGTGCTGGGGCTACAGCGCAGCCCACGGCCACTCACGAGCCCAGACAACTTCTCACAAAGCCACGGGGACCCAGTGCTCTAAACAAGGCAGGAAAGGCAGTTTGTCCTAAAACAAGGCAGCAAAGAAACCAGGACAAAACCAAGCATTAAGACATCAGTCCTGTAAAATGGATTTTAAAACCTGAAGATTCTATTCCCATTGAGTTTAAAAAGGAGCCTTCAAGGAGAGCGGGACAGGAGCTGAGGGCTCAGCTCGGAGCCCGGGCAGCAGTTGGTGGTGCTGAGACAGGAGTGAACTCAGGACTCAGGAGTGACCGCAGGGACCTGTGGAATCCCTCCCTCTCTTCATTCCCAGGAGAAAGAATTAATACTGGTTAAAATCATTACAAAAAACATCATTTTATTTTCATGCATCTAAGGTAAAACACAGAGTATTTGTATAAAGAGGTAGATTAAAAAAAAAGAAAACAGATTCTCCATTCTTTGTCACTTTTATTCAGTAGTTTGTTTTTTTTTTCCTTATTTTCTCTTTTTTTTGGTGCCAGACATGGCAAGGAGTGATTACAGTCGACTGTTCATTGAAACATTTGTTGCAACACAGCCCCCCTTTACCACTGACCCCAAACGGACCCATTTTATGTGCTTTATTTTGTTTTTCTATACACCACCACCAAGGCGAGGTGGAGGGGGACGAAGGGAGGGGGGAGTCCAGGAGGCCAGAAGGAGGAGGAATGCTACAAGCCACCGCAAGAATGAGCTGTATTTAATAAAAAAGGGGGCCACGAATGATACAGTAATGAGGTTACACGATTAAATCCCATAGCATGACTGAAGGCTTTCCCTGTGTCTGACGTCACCACAATGGAAGGCATAAAAAGTGGAGTAAACCGATGTTGATACAGTCCAGTCTAGTCCATTAGGCAAGATGGTGCAAGTAGTCATTTAAATTAAAAAGTGCCCTATCCTCACCTAAATGGCTAGCAGACATGGAGACAACAGAGCCACAGAGCCTTCTCCATGGAGCTATAAAAGTGTGTTGTCATATGGCACATTTTTAAACACTGGAAAGGGGTGCCATAATGGACCTCACTCGCTTTCGTTACAGGTACAAATGCTAGATTCAACTATTTCAACTATGCAGGAAGTGACTCTTCAGTTAGGAATGCCAGCCCTAATTCATCTTGTCTTGAAATATATACAAGTTGTTTGTGGTGGCTACGGCGATGATGTTCTCCTTGGGGTGCCAGGCCGTGTGCAGGATCTTCTTGTTGAAGTCCAAGCTGTCGACGCTGATCTCGTCCTTCTTCCTCTTGCCGCTGGCGCAAACCTTGCGCGGCTTCAGCACCGTGCGCGGCTTGTTGTTCTCCCGGGAGGCCTCCAGGGTGACGTCCCGCTTGGAGTTCCTGTCGAACATCCTGAAGAAGTTGTTGTACGAGCCGGTCATGACGATGCTGGAGCCGGGGGAGGGAAGGAGGGAGGGAGAGAGGAGCAGTCAGTGGGAATTCCTGCCCTGGCCGAGCCCCGGGTCACTCCTCAGGGCACCAGAGGAGAGGAGGCACAGCCCGCCCATTGAATTTAAAAATCATATTAAAATTGTGTAACTCAAATATTTCACATCATATACAACTGTGTGTTTATATATTGTTTTCATTACATCATATAACATATATTAGTAATATTAAATATTATTCAATACCATACATCATTATATAACATGTATTACATTATATGTAATCATATATCATTACATATTACATGATAATTATTCTTATATTTTATAAGTATTAATGTATAATTTTACAATTATATTTAACTTTATATATTAACATATATAATTATAATCCAAGCTTTATATTATATAGAAATACCTATATAGTTATTGTTTTATAACATATGTTTCTCTTATTATTTGTTATTATATTTTCTATTTAATAAATATTTTTAATAATACAGCGAAAGGCACTGGAATGTTTATACAGTATCTTTTTCCCCCTCCCTGGGCCCTTTAAGGTACACTCTTATCTAAGCACCTCAAATGTCATCATTCAATTTGCTTCTCACACAGGGAGGAGATCCAACGAAAGCCAAACACAGAGTTTCAGCCACGTGACTTTAGTGACACACTAAAATGTGTCATGAAAACACAAATAAAAGCTCAAAGCTGCAGGAGTTTCAGGACTTTGCAGCATTATCTAGTTTGTGCTGATCACTTACAGCTCCTATTCTGTATCAGCTTCTCAGGAAAACAAAGACATTTAGTTTCTTTTCTCCATCCTTCCTTTGCCTCAAACAAAATTTGAGAATAAAAATAATAAAATCAAATAAAATCCCCACTATGTCTGATAGTACTGATGGGATCCAATGAGCTGATTTTGACCCAGCAAATGAGCAGTTCATGACACGATCACCACAGGAACAGCACCTGCCCCAAGAGGTGCTGCTGGCAGGGCCATGAGGTGGCCCCTGTGACAACTGCTGTGAGAACCAGCCCCAGGCTCTGCCCCAGGCACGGCAGCTCTGGCAGGAATCACAGGGGGGATCCCAGCAGGGCTGAGGCAGGTTCTGACAGAGCTGATGCACGTGTCAAACTACAGAAATACTGAAGTGTTATCCCAGCCAGTCATGAATAAAAACACCTGTTTGAGGTCATGCTTCAAGGTGCCTGTTTTAAGAAGAACTTGGAAAGACCTCCCATGCAATACAGAGAAGAATTCCACTTGCCTGTCCAATCCATTCCAACAGCATTCGAATTTGTCAAAAATGCAATCGTTCTCATACAGTGAGCAGAGTTTACTTCTGAGGTATTCATGCACCTGGAAGAGAGAGGGTACACACACCAGTGAGTGCTGCACTTCCACACCTGCAAAACAACTGCCCAGAGCCTGGGCCACAGGCACTGAAGTACCTGAGGCTGCTCACAAGAGCTCTTTCTGATAAATGAACAAATAAATAAAGCAGCTCAGCTAAAAACAGTTTCTGCAAAGGAAACATTTCACCTCCTGTTTTGTCCAGGAAATAACAGAACATAAAGGCAACTGAAGCCCTGCCATGGCTCACAGGGCTGGAGATGAGCCCTCCACATTCCCACCTTCTCAGCCCCAAACACGGGCTGGGGCTCTGCAATCACCCTGCGAGTGCCAAGGCCCTTCAGCAGGAGTGTGGCACCCCAGATCCCAGGGCAGAAATGGAACTCTGCCACATCAAGACCATCAGTAAGACTCAGCCTCCTTCAAGGTTTTCATTTCCAGCCCACATGATCTTCACCAGTACCTGGTATGTTTCCACAGGTCTATTTTCCATATTTAAATCCCAGATCTTCACTGACAGATAATCTCTAGTCATCATATATCGACCACTATGGCTAAATTTGACATCAGATATGGAAGAGATGATTTCAGAGAAAAATGATCTGTTGCTAGGATCTTCTGGTTCTTCAAACACTGTGTAAAAATAAGACAGGCATTTCAAGAGTAAGTTTGTGTCTCTTCAATCCAAGATACACCCAAATTAGATTAACATTTTCTCAACAAGCTTTCCACATTGGGCTACTCTGTGTTATATAAAACAGCTTTCAAGGAGAAACCCATACTCTGAAATTCATTTTACATATCAAGGTCAGGTTCTAAATAAGCAAATTACTTGCTGATACGTGAAATCTTCATTCATTTGTGTAAGATTTCCAGCGTCAACACAGACCAAATGGTATTTGACTCTGACGTGTGGAGAAAGCCACTCCCAGTGTCTGCACAGACTCCTCAGCTGAAGCTGCTACTCATTTTATTCACTACTTCAGCAAAACACGAATCTAAATGTAAGATTTATTCACAGAATCAAGTAGGTTGGAAAAGACCTCTGAGATCATCAGGTCCAACCCTTGACCCACCAGAGCAGGGCACTGAGTGCCACATCCAGTCCCTTCTGAAACACCTCCAGGGACAGTGAAGGTTTTCCATCTCAGGCCTTAGGCCTGCTCAGTGCACTACAGCAATCCAACACCACCACAGCCACAGCAGTGCTCAGGGTGTTCTGTTCAGCCCAGAGCAGCAGGAGACACGCGAGGCAGAACTCACACTTGGAGTGTCTGTCACAGAGGGCTGAGGCCCTCATGTCACAGAGGCGGATGGTTCCTTTGCTGCTGCTGTACACGAAGGTGCTGCAGCTGTTGGGGTGGAACTCGGCGGCCGTGATCACCTCCGTCAGCTCCTCCATGTTGGCAGGCTTGATATCGACAATGTCTGCAGCTCTCGTTAAGGGCCTGCCCTGCTCTGCCAGGGAACACTCGGCACAAGGGACTGCCCAGCCTCCAACGCACTCAGCAATGGTGTTTGAAGCCGGGGGGACCCAGGCACCAACGGGATGAAAGTTCAAACCAAGTCACACAGTTTGACTAAACAGCAAGATGGTAACATCACCTTCTGTGTCACTTGGAAATGAATTCTTACAACAGCAAAAACCTGCTTCATTTTTGCTCCACTCCAGCAGTAGTTAGTTCTATGCTACAGATTATCACCCAGGTTTTTCATATAGAACTTTATTTTGCTTAAATTCAAATTACTATTACATTATAAAATCCAATTTTATATTAAAAACCTGGCCCAGGTTGCCCAGAGAAGCTGGGGCTGCCCCATCCCTGGAAGGGCCCAAGGCCAGGCTGGACAGGGCTTGGATGGGATGATCTTTAATGTCCCTTCCAACCCAAACCATTCCATGATTTCTCAAGCTCTCCCAAAGCAAAAGCCCCCATAGTTACTAAGGAGAAATAACATGAAGAAACCACATTATACAGACACACTTCTCACAGAAGGAAACACAAGCCCAGCAGTTTTGCTGTCCCCACGACACAAACGAATGGCAAAAGATACTGAAACTCCTGTCTGTGATCTCGAGGTGCCACAGGTTGATCCGCAGGTCGTCTGCAGACAGGTACGTCTCGTAATCGCTATTGATGGAGATGGAGTTGATGTGATACGTGTGGGCATTGGCAAATATCCTGCGAGGGCTGGCTTCAACCATGAGGTCCATGGGCCTGAACACTGGCACCTGCAACACAGCGAGGCAGGGCTGAGATGCAGGCCCTGCAAGGGCACGAGCTGACAGCCACGTGTACAGACACCAGCACTGCAGTCACAGCCCTTCAACACGCCAAGCTGGCTGAAATAGCTCAGACACATCTCAGAAAGTCAATATTTCTGCCAGGTGGAATCACAGACAAGTTAAGGGTCTGATGGGGCAGTTCCTGAGCCGTGGGCTGGTCTGTGCTGGGGCAGGGAGAGGAGGAAAGGCTGAGTCAGAGTGAACTACTCACCCGTAGTGTTGTAACTGTAGTAGGATCCCTATACCGTCCATCTTCCTCTTTTAAATTATAACCCTCTGGTCTTTTGTCCCTTTCACTGATTTTCCATAATTTTATTGTTTTATCTGAAACAAAACAGCCACAGTTTAAAATGGGAGCTGTGGCAGAGACACCAGTTGTCACTGCTGATGCCTTTGAACAAGACAAGGCCACCCACGTGCACCAAAAAAGACAAAAATGCTGCTTGGGGAAAACAAGACAAGATAAAAAGCATTTAAAAACCTCCTCCACAGTTTGCTCTTTTTATAAAAGTTAGAGCAAGTTTAGCTGGGACAGGGACTGTCATGAATAACGTAAGCCCTGGCACTCAGGCAGGTCCTGAAGGGTGCTGGGTGAAGCCCCTGAGCCGTACAGCACCCAAATCCCAAACCCCCCATCCCATGGACACCTGTGCCAGGGGAGCCACGAGAGCCACATCCCCACACACTTGCATTTAAACCCAGCTTGATTTAAATCCAGCCTTTTGGAAGTGGAGAGGGTTAGACCAAGCCTAACAGCAAACCTCTGTAATAGCACATTACCAGGGAAAATAAAGTCATAACTTACCATTTGTAGACAATAAAAACTGAGCAGCATTTTTCTGGGGTAACCACCTAATTTTGTTGATCTTCTCTTCAATTTCTAAACTTTTCAAGTAGTCAAACTCTGGTTCATGGCTTTGAAAGGTACTGTAAACATTGTATTCTCCCCTACTGTGAGACTGGGTTTTGTTCTAAAAAGAGAATTAAATGATCAGGTTATGAATGCAATGGACAAAATATGCTTTGTAAGGCTACTGGGGCACAACTTGATTTATTTTAACAAGCCTGCAGAATAGACAAATACAGGAAAATCTCTTTTGCGAGGACTTGATTAGAGTTTCTACTATTTTAGCTAAGAAAACATCAGAGAAGAAACAGTTACTGCAGGAACTTCTGATTCCTAAAGCTTCCAGAAATTCCCCTAGGCCATGTGAATTACATCTCCAGCAAGTTCTCATATTAATTCCAAGCAGCTGAACATAAGTATTTTGCCTAAACATTTTCTTTATTAAAAAAAAAAATAAATCAAACCCCTTCATCGTTCTCTCATCTTTACTTCTTCCACCTTTGCTTTCTTAAGGAGAATATTCCTTCCTTTACTACACAGACACACATATGGCAAATCTACTCAGTGAGTACATTCAGCTTTCCAGGCACACTATGGAAATCCCACATGCCACCTCTAAATTTATACCAGCAGCTCCACTATTCTGGTTTATAATCCCCACATTCCCTGAGAGCTTCTAAACTGCTTAAGAAGCTTTTTCTTCCTCATTCTAGAAGGGAGGAAACCTCAACACCTCTGCTGAATACACCTCTGGCTTTGGTGGAAGTGTTTGGCAGACTGAAAAGCCCCCAGCCTTGCATGACTGCCCTTCCCAAAGCTGTGCTTCAGGCACTGAGACTGCACTGCACGGGCTGGACCTGAAATGCCCTCCCAGGGACGACAAAACTGGAGCCATTCCTGACACGGCGCTCACCACGGGCACCTGAAATGGTTTCAAGCTGAATTCTGTGATTTATTCCTGTCCCACCCACTGCAGAGATTGCACCATCAGATGCCTTTGCTGTGATTTATGTTCTTGACTGGGGACTTTGCTCCTTCCTTCTCCTGTGTCTCATGTCCTCTGCTCCTTTCATCCCTCAGTACTTCACCAAAACACACCTGATACAACCCTGGCTGGCCCACATTTGTCACATTCCTTGCATCATTTTCTCGTGCTTCATTCCCCCACACTGAGAGCTGTCAGGAGTTCTTACACTTCAAAATAAGCTGGGGGGGAGGGGAAAGTGGACAAAATGCTTGGAAATCCAGTTTGGCCCTAGAATTCTGTACCACACCTCTCCCTCCCAGGCTTTCCCACCCAGGAGAACGGAAGGGACTTTGTTCCAAGCCTCAGTCAGAACTAACAAGTGAAGCTGGGTCCCTGCATGCAAAGGAAATCCATTGTGCTGTAGGAAATGCCTGAGGAAACTCAGGGAACTTTCCTTCAATTCCATGCTCACCTTAACCATTGAGGCTTAAACAGTCTATGTGTGTAATCTAGTAAAACTCTACAGGAGCAGAATAATAAATAAACCAAACAATATATGATGAAATCCATCTTTGGGATAAGAGCAGAATTGAAACTCTCAGCCTCATGGTGCTCAAATAAAAATCAAACTAAAATAAAATAAATCAAACCAAGAAGAGGTGTTGGCCCCAGTGCCTGATGTTAAATTCCAATTTAGGTAATGAGAGGCTGCCTACGCAAATTCCTGCTCAGTTTCTGTGAGATGCACATTCATTTCCTGCCTGCTGTGCTGTCAGGGCACTGGCTGCCACATTCCAGCCCGGAGGTGGCAGCAGTTTGGCAGCGGGAAAGTTACACAGGTTGGTGCAGCCCTGGACTGTGGCAGTGCTGCTCTTCCTGCAGGGGTGCTCTGCAAAGCTCCAGAGTGTGGCAGGACAGAAGGGGGCACAGAAATCCAATTTAAATGCTTCTATTTTAGGCACTTTCACATATAAAACCTGCACAGTTGTGTGTATGGCATAACTGACTACTAATGTACCAGGGAATCAAGTCCCACTGTTCATTCCTTAACCACCCAGAAGTCAAAATTACGCCAAAAACAATCCTGTGCAACTTAATCTGACAACTCAGGTGGTTCTTCCTACACCTGGATCCCTGATCACAAGGCTGTGAGCCAGGGGTTATGCATCAAAAAGAAGTGTCACTTAACCACAGCTCCCCTGAGAGCAGGCAATGAGCTACTGCAGCTTCAAGCTACACTAAAGGATTCTTAAAGAATCGAGAGTTATAAAGGAATGAAACAAAATAGAAAGAAAACCACCAAAAGCCACGAACTGCCTCGGGAGGTGGGGCCAGAGGAGCTGGGCAGAGGCCGGGCAGCCCCCACTAGGTGGCCCCACTGACCGAGGGGATTTACTGGCCCACCGAGGGGCACGTCCCAGCACAGACCAGTCTGTTCTGGGCACCCGGGAGCTCCTGGGCTTTGGGACCTTCCGAACTGAAATGGAATGAGGCACTAAGGGAAAGGACAGCCTGACGGTTCCAGGCAGCGAGGTGACATCTCCCTGAAATACCCTGCATTATCCTCTCGTGGAACACATTCTAACCAAAACAACTTCCAACTACAGCCTTAGTTAAAAGTCTGGCACTCCAGCTCAGCCTCCCACCTCAAACATGGGGCTAAAGCCTGAAGAAAAAGGATAAAATAGGATACCTTTGCTGCTACTACAGCTCTGTGATTTCACCTGACTGATATCAGAATGGAAAAGGACAGCTGAGGTCACATCACACTCCTGCTTAAGAGCAGCTTTTAAACCTGCCCAGCTACAGTGAAATGTGAAATCCTCATCACAGCCAAGCAGAGTCGTTTAAGAACCACCTTCAGCTCCCTCAAGGCTGGTTGTGTCCTACCCCACTTTTGGGTTTTCACTTGAAAATATTCTTTAGACCACATTAAGAGTGTTTGCTCTCAGTGTCACAAAGTTCTCATTGATTCCTTCACTCTTAAATTTCATTATTCTAATCAATTCTAAACAGACATGCACTTTGTGTAAAGGTTTTAAGGAAAACATGCTCCTTTCTTTAAAAAGGGAATGGATAGGACCAGAGGAGAACTTTCATGGTGTAAGCAGCACTCACCTCCTGCTCCTGCTGAAAGATGACAACTCTCCCTCCCTTGTCTCCTGTTGCTAACAACTCTCCAGAATGGTTAAATTCTACCGTAGAAATTATATCCGCTGCAGAAAAACAAAATTAAACCCACAATTTAATAATTCTTCTAATCACCAAGTGACCAAGAAAACTGTGATAAGTATAAAAGAAAATTCATACTTTGGGTTTAGGATAGTTATATTACAAAATGCATATAGTTTTCTCAAAAATACAGCAGTAATTTTTTAAGCTTTACATTTGAAAAGCAGTCCAGAGTTTGCCATGCAAGAGCTACAGGCTCAGTGTTGGAGTTCAAAGGTTTTATCATCACTTCTTAGAACTGATTTTCTGCTATGGCTCTACTTTAGCTGGTATGGACTGGAGCAGCACAGAGAAGAGTGTGTATGTACATATTCCTACCTTGATTCCCCCAATTATTCCCCACAGAAGATTTAAATACAATCAGTACCCACATGATCCCAAAGCACCTTTCCTTAAAGACTCTACACATGTAACAACTTAAGGGCAAAAGGCATCAGGGTAGGGAAGTTCAGACATCAGTGTCCAAGGAAGGCAAGGAACAAACACCTACAGAAAATTAGGAAATGAACTCAACGGTGTCTAAAACCCCTGAGTATCTCCTCTGGATGGGCATGGTTTGCATTACCACAAGTATTTTTATGAGCAGTGCTAAAATTAAATAGTGAATATACACTGACAAGAATAGTAATCCCTGGTACCAAACTGAGCTGTTCATCCAGCAAAAAGCACAAGTTCCAACTACAATTCCCTCTCCCAAATGCACACATGCCCCCCACACCCTCAAACATACAATCAGAAGCAAAACCATTTTTCAAACACCAAATTGCAATAGAACAATGTAAATTTAATTTTCTGCAGAACCAAGTACCTGAGAGTTTTATATATGCACGTCTGCAGGCTATCTCATTTCTGTATCAGTCAAATGTAGATAACCAGTATTTTCTATGGGATGGTTTCCTTATTCTTTATTTCCTAACACGTAATTCACAGCATTTCAGAGTTACAAAACATTGATACCTGCTCCACTTAGAGCCAAACAACACCTGTTCTACAGCACAAACTGCCCCACAGGGCACCCCAGGCACCTGCTGCCCTGCTCAGCTGGCTCTGCTCAAACACAGCCTGAAATCCCTCAGGAACACGGGGTGCAGGACACAAACAGGGTGTCACCTTGGACCTGGGGAAAGCAGGGCCCAGACCTGGCACAGAACAGCTCTGGTGTGAGTGAGTGTGGTGACTCCAGCCAGCCATTCATTCGTCAGGTATTTGTGAACAGATGAAGTGATTTATCCCACATCTGTAAGGCTGCAAGGCACTCAGCTGAAGACATGGCATTAAATATGTACCTTTCACAGGTGAGTGGGGCATAAAGAATTAATCAAAGCCAGTGAAAGAGAATTGGATTATTCCATACAACGCAAGCCACATCACTGCGCTCCTCTGATGGGAAAAGACCATAAGGAAGTTATCAGCTGGAGAAAACCCAAGGCAACCCACCTCTCAGCAGTGAGGAGGACACAGAATAATCACTATTGTGAAAAACACTACAAGCTATGACAGTCTTGAAACAGAGAAGATGATACAGCAAGTTACCAGCAGATCCAATGTGTCCATGTGAAAGAAGAGCAAAGGAAAATTGCCTTAAAAATCTCATATATCCATCTAAGAACAGATGGACAAATTCAGCCTGGGACTTATTTGGTGAAAGTCACTGCAAAGTTTTACAAGGCCTTATGGTTAGAACAGGCAGCAACAACAGCCAGAAAAGCCTTAAATTGGGGGATAAAATGTCCTTTTTTAGGCCTGATATATATATATTGTATTTACTAACAAGTCTCACGTATAGCAGAAAACTACAGAGAAATTGTTAGCTATCTCAGACATTCTTAGCTTTTGCATTTATTTTAAACTTTCAGTGTCATCCCAGTTTTCCCTCTGTGATCTCCAAGCTTTGTCACAGACTCGACTGCACAAACAAACTTTCAGCACCAACATCCCACACCTCCAAAGAGTCCAGCAGGCCCAGTCAGTGCTGACAAGGTCCTGAAAACTCTCCAATGCCTGATGGACATCGTGCAGATCATTTCAATCACTTGGATTGATTTTAATTAAACCCAAATACATTCCTCAGCAGCAATCACAATGGAAAAGTATTAATTAGTTTTTAAACTCAAGATTCATCAATAAATCCAATATGCCCTCTACAGAGTCATCCTGGATTGTTCCTTTTCCCAAGGACAAACCAAAACACCCTAACAAAGTGACAGAAAAAATGATTTCTGTGTAAGTAGTCCCAAAGATGCTGATTTCACACACAAATCTGCACTGGAGAGCAGAACAACCAGTCGTACACTCAAACCCTGGAACTCCCCCTTTGGAGTATCACATTGCCATACCTTGGCCAAAGAAAGAGCTGGACATCAAGGCACTGGTGGTGAGCTGGGCGGATTTAATGGTGTTGGAGAACTGGCAGAGGAGGCATTTCATGTTCCGCAGGGCACTGATTCGCCTGTGGATTCTCATCTGTGTTAACACCCTCGTTGCCAAAAGAAAAATAGCAGTCTTATCCTTCTCTTTTCCAGTGGTAACTGTAATTCCTGCAGGATTCTTTCAGCCCTTCAGCACCACAACAGGCAGAGGGGCATGCACAGCCCGGGCTGCCCTCCTGCCTCCTCGCCGTGCCCGTGCTGTTTGTGCTCCAGTGCCCAGGTGGGAGCTGCAAACACGGGGCTGCTCCCGCTGCCCACAGGCTGCTGAACGATCCCTTCCAACTCCCGGAGCAGGGGGAGGGATATTTCAGGGAGAAGCAGATCTCCAGCCTCCACTGTCACCACCCCGAGAGCATCAGAGATAAATAACCACCAACCCCTTCTCTGATGCCAGAGCCCTCCCAGGACAGGGCCACACGGCCCTCCCTGCTGTCACTGCCACAGTTCCCCGTGCCCTGCCCATCACATTGGTCTCTCTCCTCCCCTCAAGCATCTCCAGCCATCCCTGCCACCGAGATGCAGCGTGACACTGCAAGTGCTGAGGCTTTAAAGCACTGCAGGGCAGCATCAAACACACAGGATGGAGACACAAAGCCAAAAACCAGGACACAAACGGGTATCTCCATTCCTGCAGTGCACCTGCAGCACCCCTGCTAAGGGTACCCAGCTCCTCCCTCCTGCATAACTGGGGACAGCTCAAGGGTTGCTACAGCCTTTATGTCTTCGCACAGATCTATATATTTGTCCTTTGGTTCCACCTAAATATCCCTTTATAGCACTTACTGTTGTAGAAACACATCTGAGAGTACTAAATGCTTCCAAATAATGGTTTTCAGTGACCTGAAAACAAAGGGTGGCTGCGTGGGAATCACTTGCACAACCTGAAATCCATTTATGAGTGAAAATGTTTTGCAGCAGGTGGAGGGAAACGCTGTGAAGACAGAGATACTGCAAAGTTGTGTCCCCACCTCAAAGAAATGAAACTTTCCACCAAAACCAAGCCACTGATCCCAAAAATCTCAAACTGTAAAGAGAGGCTTTGGTCCCTGTGCCAAAAGCACATGGAGGGAGGGCAGTCTGCTTCCCCTGAAGTCATCTGACCCTCCTGACAGCTCTCCCAGGCACAGCAGCTACAACCCAGTCAAGGTTTCCTTTCCTTCTGCACTTCATCTGTATTTTCACAACCACTCTAAGCTCTTTTTGTGTCTCTTCAGTGAGACATCTCCACTTTTTAAGTGCTTCAACAAAAATCAGAACCACCAGCAAGGTCTGGACACCTCACTGGATTCAAGCACAACTGATTTTTCCGTGGTAGACACAGGGACACAAATCTGAGGAGCCACAGGAACCAAAACAAGGTGACAGGGAATGGGAAGGGGGGAAAGACACTTATCTCAAAGCTTCAATAAGGCCCTGAGGCCACTGGGCCAGTACAGTGGAAAGGGGACCAGTTAAGTGAAAAAAAAGGCAGATTACACTGTTCAGAGATGAATAAAGGAATCCAACTGATCTCAAATGCCTTTTCCCCTGGTAAAAGCCATGTCTGAAACAAGAAAAACTCAATGCCAACTATTCAGAAACATTGCCCCACTCCCCAGTGCATGCAGGACCGTGCACTGGCACCAGCAGCTACTCTGAAATATCACAGCAAGGGCTGTGCTCAAGTTTTACCACTGCCCATAGAACAAGGGAATAAAACAGCTTCATCAATCCAAAGCAGCCAAAGAATACCATAATCCAATGACTTCATTCCAGAAGGCCCATCACAAACCTGAAAAGCAATTCTGTATTAAATTTGTTTCCAATAATAGAATAAAAGGGATTTTATTAGTAGAGAAGAGGCTATCTATTTTAATGTACCATGAACTTTATATAAACTCTGCTTATAAAACATGCTTGGTAGGCAAAACATGTCACCTACTCTCCAGCAGCAAGTCAATCATGGCTGGAACAAAGAGCATCTTTATTCAACCAGACCTAAAAGGTTTCTATGCAAGTTTTTGGAATCATGTTGATCTGCTGCCTAAGCAGAGAGCAAGTAAATCAGGGTGTTTATACAAGTGGAGCAATCTCCTGATGCTTCCAAGGACTGAACAAAGAATTGTAGTATTTAAAAAACATTCTGGTACTTCTTTCATTGTTTACACACCTTCCCAGTGCCTCAAAAACAGCATTTCTGGAATTTTCCAAAGGAACAGCTCAAATCTCATCCATAATGTAGAGCCAATTCCTTGCTTAGGCTGGTAACTGTCCTGAGGTGTGAAAGCACAGTTCACTGGCCTAATGTAGGGCCCACCTCCTCAGTTTAGCAGCCTCAAGGACAGAAGGAGGCAATTCGATCAAACTAAACATCAACTGATCATTCCAAGGATACTTCAAAACCTGTATCCAATGGGAAACAGTAAGAAACCCCTTTTAGATTAGTATTAAAATGCAAGGAAGCAGCACAGGAATGGATAAACCTCATGAGGGATAAAGACAGTGATGTATTTGAATGTGATGCACAATTGCTGAGCATACCTGAGCCATTCTTCCTCAACTGCCTCCAAAGGGAGCAGGAGATCTCTCCAGGAGAATTTGCACACATTATGTGCCTGGAGATCACCTGTGGATTGCTTAGCCCTTTCCAATCCAGGGTGAAACAAAACCTCCCTGCCCCAGACCACTGATGCAGCTTCCAAGAACTCCAGCTCAAGTCACAGCTAATGACAGAAAATGGAAACTTTTGATTGGACTTTCTTGCTTCCAGCAATGATTTTGTTTTGGAGTTACATACTTCATTGCTGGGGGAAAAAATACAATGATAAACACTGGAGAGAAAACAAAAGCTCTTCCAAGGCTTCAAATATTTTAAGCAGCTCCACAATGCACTGAGTCATCCCACCAGCACCCCATTGTTTGTGATTTGGATTTACTACATTTATCAGGAGCCCTGATATATTGTGCACTAATCTCTGAAGGCAGACAGTGAAGTGTTAATCTCCAAGTGAACAGGAAGGCTGTTTAAATAAGATAAAGGAAGGGTGACCATACATGTCTGTATGAGAAGAGCTCCCAACCCAGGGTACCAAAACTACACAGTCCAGGGAAAGAGTGAAATGGCATTCACTGTTTAGTGCTGATGGCATAAAAGAAAGCACCCTCTGCATTCCAGCCCCATCCCTAATGTATGTATGTGGAGAGGGGGAAGGGAGCACAAGGATTGTGTGCTTTAAAGTTACCATGACCGCTTTTACTATTGACTTCATTTCCCTTTTCTTCATTCACTTGCGAGAGCAATTCCTGCATTCACTGGGGCTCTCCGAAGTGGCTAGGCAACAAATCCAAAGGCAGCTGGGCTAAGGCATTCCCACTGTTCAATTTACTGCTCAACAGTCGCTCCAGAAGGCCTTTAAATAGACCTCTACCAGACAGGGCATTAAAAAGATCTTAATTCCTCACAAAGATGGGGACGGGAAGAAATACACATAGAAATACAGAAGTACGAAAAGGGTTGTTACCCTTGTGGCAAAAATCCTCCCTCCTGTGCTGTGAAGCTCTGCCAGAGCCAGCTGGCTCCTTGCTCTCTCCCAAGCCCCAGCCCTCCCTAGCAGGGAGGGCAGTTTGCCTGCTGCCAGCTCTCCCCAGCACCGGGAGCCCAGCACACGGCTCAGGCAGGCAGGAACGGGGCTGGCTCTGTTGGCCTCTGCGAAGCTGGGAGATCCACAGAGAGGGAGGAACGTTTACAGACTGTTCCTGGCCTGCACGTTCATTCCAAGTGCTCCAGGCCCCGGGATGCTGCAAGTGAAAAACACCTAATCCCAATGAACTCCTCATTTAAGTCATGCTGAAGGCATTTAGTGCAGTTTGGTGGAGATGCACTGCAGGGCTGAGACTCTCCCAGTCCCGTTTGCATCCCTGGCTGTGTGTGACACACACGAGATGCCACTCTCCAAACACCGAGTGCATGGAGCACTTCACACCTCAAGTTCACTGCATAAGTTACTCACTTAAGTAAAATAACCAAATAGAAACATTGCCAGGCAAGCCCAAACACTCCTACTTTCCCTCAGTTTCCTGGACTTCTCTGTATTCCCTTTTTTTTCTTTTATTCACTTTCTTCTTCCTTCCTCCAACTTTGCCAGTCTTTAAGATATCGCTAGGCAAGTTCTAGTTCAAGCTTGGCTTTGAAAGCCAGAGTGATTTACTTTTATTTAGCTCCCGAAGTTGGACAGCTCTTGATTAAGCTTTTCCTGTCCCTTCCTAAGCCACATGATCATGCCCCCTGCCTTCCTTGCTCACCTTGGGCTCCCAGGTAAGCAGGGCTCGACTCCTCCATGACCAAGCAAAGCTCAGTATCCTCCAGTGCCACATCCTTCTGAGATCACTCTTTGTGCTGTCACATCCATGTATTAGCAATGACAGCAAGAACACTCTGTTATCAACAGCCTGCAGAAGCAGGAGCTGGAATTCAGACCCTTTTTTTGTGATGAAGGAGGAACTGGAGCCAAGGAAAAGAGCCAGTGCTCCAGGACAACTATTCCATAGGATCTGCACGTATTAGGATGGCTTAGAACTTACAGATGCATTTGTAACATGTTCTTAGACGGTTTAGAGATAATGCAATTTACTATTAAAGTTCAAAACAATGTTATTTGGTGGGTTTGCAAATTTAGGCAAATCACTTTCTGTTAAGGCTCGTGGCCTCCCAGCAAACTTCCATCCCTTCCCACTGCAATAACAGCAACAGCAGCCTTAAATCTTGTTGCCATCAGTTTTATGTCATAAGGCTGGTAATGCTCCTAAACAGCTTTACTGGGCTCAATGCTCAGAGCAGAATCCAACTCCAAATCCACCTGCCCTGCACAGCAAAGCTGCTCCTGCCTGCCAAGCCAGAGGGAGAGGGTGGCCCTGCAACTGCAGAGAATGGGATTAGCACCAAAGGGACTCTCAAAACCTCATACAAGTTGGAGTAGTAACAAATACGTAGCAAAGTAATAGTAAAGCAGGGAGCAGGATCCCCATCTGTGAAAAATCTCTCATTTGGACCAGCAGCTCCTCAGGCATCCAGAAATCTCTGTGTGGTCTCAAGTTTACTGTGTTATCAAAGCCACTTCCTCATTTAAACAGAAATATAAACATATAAAATATAAACAGAAAACATATGTTAAACATATGAATAATTCATAGAAAGCACAATCTATGTTCAACATTACAAGGTAAGTTGTACAGGGAGTAGCACACTGAGCACCAATTCTTGTTTGACAAACAACTGCTGTCCTCACTGGGCAACTCTTTCAACATCTCCACTTGGGTCAGGTTTCCACCAGCAAATTTCTCATTATTTTCCCCAATGGTCCATTTCTGGACCAAGGCAAGAGGACAAACAAGTGTGCAAACCCAACAACTCTCAGAAGTAGCAGAAACCACTGCAGGGAATGCTCTAACCCCCACTTTTGACACTCAAACCTCTGTGAGGGACCCCAGCACATTTCAGTTCTGTTAAGCTATTTGTATTTTGCCAAGCTGACAGAGCTCACTGGGACTGAACTGAAGGCACGAGATGAGCACACTTGCTGGGGGAAGGAAGGAACATGCTCAGGAGCAACCACATCTCCAGCCAGCACAGTGGTGTTTGCAAAAAGCTGTCGAGCCCACAACCAAACTGCCTTTCTGTCTGTATGTGCAGTCCCCACAAGCTCCCACTTACAACAGTTCCCTAAACAAGGTCAGAATTTGGCTTTGCTGGAACAGAAAGGAAATGGATTGAAGCCTCAGACCATTGGCTTCCTGTCTCCTCTATAGTAGGAAGCTCAGTCTCCAGCACAAGGACGCAGACACCTGTGGTGGCAGAGGAAAACAGAGATGACAAACAGCAGCGAGTCAGAGCACTCTGAAAACAGATGTCAGGCACTGATGGGAATGCATCCATGCTTCCTACCACTGGGCACGACAGAAAACTGCCCTCAAGTTTGATCTCTGTGTAAAGAAGGCATTCATACTGAAAGATACAGTGAGCTTTGGGAAGGAACCTTCCCACCTTCAATGGATTTAAACTGTGACCCACCCCGCAGTACCTGTACCACAGTTACTGCACCCACTGGGCCAGACCCTGCTGGAGGTTTCATTTCTGCTCACCAAGTCTGGCACTGCACCCTGTAACTTTTTATGCCAACTGCATTGTAAGCCTACAGAAAAACCCCACAGGGCTAAGACGAGTTAGCTGAGAACAGCCCTGAAGTGGCCCATTGAAACCACTTCATCTGACAAGAGAATGAAATAGTTTGGGGGCTTTAACCCTAAATAAGTTATTAATAAGTGTTTCAAAAACAGCTGTGAAAAATCCTCTCGTGTTAAACTCATAACAGCAGCAGACAGAAGAATGTTCCCTCTATACAAACAAATGCAAAGCTGTTTGGTTTCTGGACAGACACCATTAACCCCCCTCACCCTGATTAATTACTTTCTATTTTTAAATCTTAAGACAAGACATTACTGCAGTTCCTCTCAGAACACATGCAGAGGAAACCAGCAGGCAAATTCCCATCTTCTACCAGGTGAAAGAATAAACTGAATGAATTCAGTTCACAAGAAGCTGCAAACCAGAGCTCCCAGTACTTGCCTTGCCCCTCAGCTGGACGTGATTGAGTTGGGAGAACAGAGGAAGGCACCGAAAATCTGAGCACATTCAGAGAAGCAGGAAAATAAATATATTTACAACAGATCAGACACAAACACCCCAAGAAACTCCTGCTGACTGGGCTGCCCACACCCAGGCACTGCATATTTAACTAGTAAAGCTTAACTTGGCTCCAGCATGACTTGCTGCAAAAGGTAACACACAGGAACCAGCACAATAGCTGTGGCTCTCGGTGCAGTTTCCAAACCCTCTGGGAGCTGCTCCACCTTGTACTACCAGGACCTCTGCAGGCATATTTGACACACACACCTCAGCTGGTCCCTCCTATGATGCTCCCCAGCCTGGAATCGAGGGGAGGGGTGTGAAGCTCCTCACAGCCCTCCACAACTCCAGGAGGCTGCCACTACCCCAGGAACTCCACGTGCACGCTGCTGCACAGTGGGCACGTCACCAGCTCAACACAGAGCAATTCTTCAACTCAACACAGCTGGAGCAGCCTGCAAAAACCTCAAACTCAATAACAGGGGATTATTTAATACTTGACAAGAATTCCCTCGAGTCTCCAAAGGCATCCTCTGCCTCAAAACCACAAACAACACGGTCACAGTGCTCTGTGAGAGGCAGCTCAACCTCGAGGTGCTCTGAGGCACCACTCAGTTGTTTTATTTTATCCAAACAATTCCTAGTCTCTGCAACAGGCTTGAAGTTTTCACTTGAGGAACAAACTGCATTAGGAAAGCAACAACTAAGTTAATTCCCCTTTTTAAATCTTCATTACACAGGTTTAGAGTTTTCTCCCTGAAGAATACTGTAAATAATCTATTCAAACAAATGGGATTCCACCTTACTTTATTAGAACTGCAAACATGTTTAGGAAGACTAATAGAGAGGCACAGGTACACAGGGGGCACTTCACCAGGGACAACAAGCAAATGATGGGCATTTAGCTCACATCTCTTAATACACATGCTTCCCAAACTCAAATATTCCTTAAAATATGACAGGAAGTGCCTATTTGCTTTTCCTATTCACACTAATTCAGATCTATTGTTGGCTGAAACAAAGGTCTTTCAACCTGCATCACCCGTTCCCAGGACATTTGACACCAGTTTATTAATATCATAAACATAAGAGGTCTGAGTGGCAGAAATCCAGCCCCAGTCCTGGTGCCCAGCCTAAACAACCTCAGAAAGGAGGGAGAATCTCTCACAGTTGTGGAACTACAACATTTATCCACAACTAGGAATGAGGAGTGAAAGGTCACAGCTTCTCCTTGAGCCTGTTCTTAGCAGCTCCTGCAATATTACAGAACAATAATAAATTCTTTTTAAAAAAAAATCTGCTCTGTCCACAGGCTTTCCTCCCTCCAACCAGAACTGTTCTGCTTTTAAACAAAAAAGCAATCAACAGCAAATGCAGCATTTTTAAATGCCAGCCAGCTGTTGGATGTCAAAGCTACTGTAAGGTTCAGTTTTCTGAGCACCACAAAGTTCAGCCTCCGAAGTTTAAATCTATTTTCAGGTGGGGAAGAGGAAAGGAAGAGTGGCCCTCCTACTGAGAATGTGTCACACTCAGTGTTGCATCAATCCCCGTTCAATTGCAGTGAAAACTCCTCTTCACTCAGGGTTTAGGATTACCAAAAAAAGGCTGGGAATGGTGGTTACCCAGAGGCTGGATAACATCACCTGCAGAGGCAACACATCCCCAGCGAGCCCTGACGGAGGCCGGGCTGGACGTGAAATAGAAACTACAGGAACATGACATTGATAAAACATTCTACCTAAGCAATATCTGTGGTAAAAGCTAAATGCATTCTGATTCTTAAGTTACTCATTCTCAAGGCATCATCTACTAAATAACAAACCATGTGACATTCTGGATACCTGGCCTAGGTCTGCTTGGGTCCCATTCTCATCACAGACTACATCAATTACACTTAGCCTGGAAAATTAAGTGTCCCTGTCTGGATGCAAACAAAGCAGCCCAGACCCTCAGGCTTCAATCAAGTGCCACAGAATTCTGGCAACCAACCAAGTTTTTAACAGTCATAGAACCAAACCTTCCTTAAATACACTGAGAAAAATGAAAACACACACAATGTTCTTTGGTGCTGCAGCAATAAAACTCTACCTAAAAGCAAATTTCTTTTATCCCCAAGTGAAATCTCAGCTAAAAGGTAAGAATATGAAGTCTCTGCTTTTATTTGAAGGGGGACTGGCAGCATCAGGGTTCTCTGCTTCTACAGTTTATAATACAGAGTATTAAGTGTTACTGCAGACACAGAGATAATTTGAGTAAATGACACAAGAAAGAGTTTGCTCCCCTTGGAATCTTCCCATTTCAACCACACATTATCCCTTTAAACCAAGTAATTGCCCTAAGCAGTAGGTACACAATCCATACCAGTTCCATTTCTCTCAGAAACACTGTTCAGCCAGCAAAACCTACACTGATTTCTGAGACAACGATGACAGAATTGTTTAGTTATATTTGTATTGTGCAGAATTTAGTTTGGGAGTTACTCATCATTTCTGTCCTTTGTACAACTGCACACAGATCATACATATCTAATTATAGGGGGACAGAATTAACTCCAGCAGGAACTTCAGGCCCACAATTGCTTCATCTAAGATCCCCTCAGGTATCTGAATGTTCTGTCACTATCACTCACAGAACTGAGGGACCTGTTGAGCAGTATGAGAATTTAGACAAAAAAAGCTTAAAAATAACTGATTTGATTACTTCTCCTCAAACACAGCATTTGTCTGCTTTTAATACTCTGGTACATGATCTGTTCCAATATATTTTCTGCTTGCAGAGCTTTAATTTACAGCCTATCATTAATAAAGCTATAGCAAAACTAGTTTTGCATATCTAGTTTCCAAGAGGAAAACAACTCATTTTTAGCACTGCTGAGGGTAAAAATTACTGATTTTCCAGAAAAAACTTCATGCTGGAACAAGAAAAATTAAATGTGTATTCAGGTGAGAACAGCCCTGCCATTTCAAAGCTCTTGAAAATGTTCCTGCTGACCTGGAGATAAATGACATCCTATAAACCTCTGAAGATTCAGGAAACCACAACTCCATCTCAAGCCACTGGTCCCTGGAAAACCTGTATCCCCAGAGCTAAGTCACAGTACATCCTCACCAGGCTCCTCAGGATTTATCCATAATGCTACACAAGTGCTCCATAATTCTCCTAAGACATGCTTTGAAATCCAGGTTATACACAGGATTCCCCAAATGCATTAAAAGAATCTGACTAAGTTTCATTCAAGCTTTAAAGCTTTACTACTTCTCCCTGTGATAAATATGTGAGCAATGTCTCTGTTTTCCAAACCCAGGCTAATTACCCCTTGGTAGGCAGAAGTGCTTTGCTGCTTTATTTATACTTCCATTTTCTTAGGGAGCTGCTCTCAATGTGCCTACAAGGAATGAAAAAGAATGTTCCTGAAATGAAAAAAAATCTCAACAAGCTCAGAATACCATTGGCCTTGAAAAAGTATCAGCAGTAAAGCTATTGGCCCCCAGGAAGGATGGAGAGGGACTCTTTACAAGGGATGCAGTGACAGGCCAAGGGGGAATGGCTTCCCACTGCCAGAGGGCAGGGATAGATGGGATACTGGGAAGGGATTCCTTCCTGGGAGGGTGGGCAGGCCCTGGCACAGGTTCCCAGAGGAGCTGTGTCTGCCCCTGGATCCCTGGGAGTGTCCAAGGCCAGGCTGGACGGGGCTTGGAGCACCCTGGGCTGGTGGAAGGTGTCCCTGCCCACGGCAGGGGGTGGCACTGGATGAATTTTAAGGTCCTTTCCCACCCAAACCTTGCCATGATTCTGGGATTCCAAACCATATCCCGATTCCAGCATGAAGTCAGTGCCTCAGAGAGGGATCAGAGCTGATTTCCATTCCAGACTCGTGTGCAACTCACACACACACTGCAGGTGCTCCCTCACCAGAGGTGACTTTAGACATTACAGAAAAGTCACCCAAGGCTCTGGGTATTGAAGCTCTCAGAGACCCTTCTGAGACTGAAGGTTTTTAATATACATCCAAGGGGAGCAAGAGGTAGAGCTGAGAGATCTGCATTCAGAGAGCACACGAAGGAGCTGCCCAGGCCCGGTTCTCAGGGGTACACCCTCAGCCTGGTGGGACAGCTGATAAACACCTTGGCTCTGATAACCAGGGGAGAGGACACTCAAGAGTCTCCACTAAGAGCAGGGATTTCACAAATGCCAAAGGTTTTTGCATGCTCTTTGATTGCCTTTACATGGGGATTTCTGCTTTGTTAAAAAACATTTGTGAGCAACAGGACTAGCAGAAATCCAGCCCTATGACCCAGTCAGAGCACAGAAGTATTTATTCACCTCTTTCCTAACTCACAGAATGTTTCTCCTCAAGACTACATATTACTCAAGACACCTTACACCAATTATAACTGAATATACTAGGAAAAAAAAATGCCCTGGTATTACTTACTCAAGAGGGTGTTTACCTACACAGCACTGAAAAACCTGCACGACAAAACAGGCTGTGTAGTCATTCACATAAACATCCAAATGGAACAGATTTTAAAAGTATCCTGAATTTGGATATCTGTTTATCCAAATAATAAATCATTTCCACTTCAAGTTGTACTTACTTGAACCAGAAGCTAATGCTTAAAGTCATTACCTAGTGGGTTTTATTTAGGAAAAAAAATTTCAATACTATAAAGAAAACCTACCTGCTTCTGCTTGTATTTCATTTTTATTATCCTTTTTTCCCTGTGCTCAATCCAGGTGATACATGAGTCCTGGAATCTAACATGATTGGTAATTATTTATTTCCCAGTTCCTGCTGACAGCCCCCAACCCACCCTACAGAAACATCCCTCACAGTATCTACCCCAAGCACACGCTCAGAACAGGCCAAGCAGGCCCTCAGCAGACCTGACTTGAGATCTTCTCAGGGTTTGTTTGTGTTCCCAAGTAGTACAGAGCTATTTATGGAAAAATCCCAGCTGGAGTCACAGCCAGAATTTCAATAGGCTGCATGGCACACAGTGCAGCCAGGGGTTGCTGTTCTGTTTGCAAATAACAATATATTTGGAAATAACATACTGGGCCATTGTTTTGCACGTACAGAACAGAAGCCTTCAGGCAATGCCTTTCTTGCCACTGAGAAAGCTACAGAGGAGCACTGGAACAGCTCCATCTTCTCTTTTTGCTGAAGCCATTGCAAAACACGCTGTAAGTCAAGAATTGGTGGTAGTATCACAGAAAAATATAATACTTTGGCAATGCCTTTCACGATTAGAATTCTGTGACTTGGTGTGCATTTCTGTTTTAGATATAAAAAGCTCAGCTCTCAGGAACTACCCTGCTGTGTCAGCCTCTTCTCACACATTCTCTGACCAAAGCTTCTCTTTCAGGTGCAAAAGCTCAGGCCAAACATTTCCAGGCTTTTAATCTACACATGTAGAAGGCAGGAGAAGGAGATGTTGCACCTCAGACAACGTGTGAAGAGCCTCCTTCTAAGCCAGGCAAGTGCAGGCAGAAATGGCTCTCCCGTGCCATAAAGGCAGGGAGGGAGGGGAGCAGGGAGGGAGGGACACTCACCAGCTGAGTTTCGGGCAGCTTGCCGGGAGCACAGCGCCTGTGAAGGTCACAAGTACAACTGAAGTTTCCAGCAGAGACAAATACACAGTTCTATTGAGTGACTGTAGAATAAAAAAATCTGATTACTCCACTCACTATGGTCACTCACTCATCTATCAGTTCATTTTAATACTTCATGCATCTTTAGTGGCACTTGGAACCATAAAGAACAGTCTTCCCTTTACCAATCGCCCTTTCTTCTTTTTTTCCCCACTTGGCAAATGTTTTCCTGTGTTTCTATTCTGGCCCAAGCATACATGCCTCAGCTTCTTAAAAAAATCATTATTAAACAGAGGCCAATGCTAATTTCTGGCCTGGACTTTGAGATTCCTGACACTTCTCTAAATGATGCAAAATGGAATCTTGACAACTCTAAGGCAGGCACCTCTTAAAACTATATATATAGTCTACTAATCTGAGCAAAATACCAACCTTTATTTTTAAGTGCCTTATTTTAAATCTCTCAGCACCTCTATTTATAGATTAGGGCCTTTTCTTTGCATTTTGGAAGAGTTGTGTAACAGCTGAAAACAAGATAAGTATTAATTAGTATTACTGTCCTGTGAGGACCTCAAAGATCCTTAAAAAATAAAAACTAACAAAAGCTTTGGAACTACATTTTAGGAAACAGGTACATGAGTCCTAGACAAGAAAAAGAGAGCAGGGAGGGTTAAAATGACTTTGTGGCCTTGCAGGGCAAACCACTCTGGATGATTACTCAGTTACCTCCATTTCTAGTCTTCCATCAGTCTCCCCACCATTCCCTGGGGTAATGAAATTTAAATCTAAACCTTTAACTTGATAAAAATTAAAAGAGTGGTAACAGTAAGAGTGGTTTCCAATGGAAACTGGAGCCTCAGTCAAAAGACAGTGGTTAGAAGAAACACGAATTGGAAGGTGCCAAACATCAGTGGAGAAAGAACCCAAACATGCACGTGGAGCCAAGAAGCCCCAGGAGGGCTGTGGCTGTGCTCTCCCCCTGCCCTCTTCAGAGCCAGGCAGGGAGGAAGCACAGGGTGCAATCCCCCTGTCAGGGTGTTCTCCTAACCCTGTGTGCTTCCAACACCGAGCACCAACACACGGGCATGACCTGGGGATAGCTGTGGGTGACAACTCAGAACACACAGCCCCGATTTTCGGAGACAGCAGAAAGATGAGAACCCTCCAGTGTGTTATTCCCAGGCTTGGGATGAGCTTGCTCAGGTCACACAGAGGAAAAGCAGCCACAAGCTCCAGGGAGCCAACGACCTCATGTGCAGAATATCCCAGTGATTTTGTTTTGTTTCAAATGCTCTTTGTCTTCCCCCTGCCCTTTCCTCTGAGGCATCTCAGTATTGTGAGACACGAGCTAGCTGGGCTGAGCACAGCGTGTGTCCTGCTGCAGGAACACAGCCCTTATGCTGCAGCCCCTGCTGCTTCCAGGAGAGCTTCTCGCTGCCAGAAGGCTCTGCAGGAAAATGGAAGACCCTGCATTCTCCTTTTACAGCCCCCCCCACCCCCAAAAGAAAGTGAAATTCAGCTTTAGAAAAAGTCAAACAAACAAAACCAACTCAGAACAATGACAGGAAACTGGGAGGAGAAGAGACTGAGAAAAGGCAGATGAATTATATAGAAAGTTTTAAACTTTTGGGCTAAAAGCCACTCCTGACATTTCCACATTCCACTAAAGCAGATTGTAAATGTTTCTCTATTACCTCTGTAAGCAGTGCCATTTTTCTCACTGCTGGCCTGTGTAATGAACAAGTCTGTGGGCTTCAAGTTCAACTGCTCTTTGTTCATATTGATCTGTGAGAAGAAACGTCCTCAAACACAAATCTCAGTCCACTGACAGTGGAGCTCCCCGTGTGAAAGGCAGTCCATGAACAAGCACATATCAAATGTCAACATGAAAAGGCTGAGGAAGAGGCTGAGTTGTTCACAATTCCATAGTTTCCCATGTTGCCTTCAGACCATTCTCATCTCTCCAAGAGCAGCCAATCCATGCATTAACTCTCATCCCACCTATTCCACCAAAAACTTACTAGAGACAGACAAATTAAATCTGGGGAAGCTGACCCAGGATAAAGCCAAGTCCAGGAAAACAGTCCAGGAACTCTCCAGCAAGTGTCTTTGAAAATCACTATATATTTACAAGAGCCAAAGCTAAAGCTTTATTTCAGTACACAGTTTTTTCTGCTGAACCAATTTACTTTACAGTTTTATTTGAAAATAAAGTAAGACCTTCAGCCTACATTTGTAAGCACTATACACAAACTCACACAGGTCATGACTTCTCAAAGCATCATTTAACAACAGCACAGAGAGCAGCTGAAACCACTGCTTTTGAGAAGCAAAGAATGGTCACTGAAATACTTTTTATATTCATCAGGGAGAAAAAGGAAAATACAGTTACTGGCATTCAACAGACAAGAATATATTACGAATTAGTCCGTATTTTAAATAAGCAACTATAATATGAAGTCTCAATTACCTTAACTGCTCCTGAATATATGCAATTATCTTTTCTCAAGTTCTCAAAACCAGAGTGCCAAGCATGTGTGTTTGGAGATCACATTATTCCCAGAGCATTAATTTAAGAGCTGCAATTGAAAATGTAAAGAGAAACATTTCTACACCACATGCATTCTGTATACCTGGGAAACCACTCTTTCTTACAATACAACCCTTTTAAACCCTCTTTTCCTGACCCTAAAATTTTCTTCCCAAATTAGATGCAAGCAGAACTGCCTCAGGGGTTTAACATGTGACCCAAATATGCTGCTTTTCTTCACGGTGCTATCACTTGTGGATCACTGAGAGGAAAACACATTTGGATAAAGAATGCCTGACCAAAGTAATAACTTCTCCTTCAGTGCCTAACAAAAGCCTGATAACTCAGGAGAGGGAAGGGAGCAGCTTCCAGCCACTTCTGCTCCTGTCACTGAATTAGTCGTGCACAGAAGCCTCAGATAATTGTTTTCAGGAATATCAACTCACCACAGCAGTACCTGATGGCAGCGATGGCAGCACTTTGTTTTAAAGGCAAATTAACAACCCCAAGCCTTCCAGTCCCCAAAGAAAAGAAGGCAAGACCACCCTTGTGTACCACCACCTGCTGCCCAGAGCAGCGTGCCAAAGCAGGGCTGGGTGGGAAGCCAGAAAGTGAGAAACACTGCATCCAGTGAAGGAAATCCTGCTCTAAAAACCATTAGCAAGTGAACACACACAAGGTATCAATACTTTATCTCTTCAGATAAGACTCTTTTTAGGCTTCCCCCATTTCCCAAGAAATAACAGAATGACCATGTCCTTTATTTCCAGTTTACTGACACGCTAACCCTATAAAAGCAGCATTTAGCTGGTGTTGGAAGAGTGTAAGTGAGCTACAGCAACGTAACAAAGCTGTAATTACATCTGTTCCACTCGAGCATAAAGCCTGGAAAACTGTCCTGACACAGTTATTTTGACTGCAAGACCTTAAAAGAGATTATTCTAAATTGGTTTGGATCAATAAATACTTCCTGCATTTATCTGCTCTCAGATTCACTGGAACATGGTAACTGTGGTCTCAGCTCACATTCACAACCTAAACATCTACCTAAGCCAAGGCTTTTCATTCCTTTCACTCACCTCTTTAAAAGTGCAAACCCCAGTTTCACGTGATTACTGAGCACTGACTTGTTCTGCTAAACATTTCACTCCACACTAAAAACACTGTAGACACAGTTATGGTACTGCATAGTATAGAGCACTGAAAATATAAAAAAGGGTCTGAAAAATACCCTTAAGGCACTTATTAAAACATCTTATATAATGCCCAGCGCTGCCCACAGATTAAAGAACAAACTGGAGCCTTAACTTGGTACCATCAGTAATTGATGTTTTTGCTGCAAGAGGCACAGCACACAGCAGATTTAATTGCATGCACACTCAGACAGCAGCTGAAACAAAGGCAGCCTAATTCTACAGCATTTAATGCAAGACAATACATCAGTTAGGTGAAGATGAAACCCCAAACAAGAGATCCATTTTTCAAATCATATTAAGGCTGATAAGACACGATAAAAGAAGATTATCATTTGTCAGATTAGCTTTTAAAGTGCTTTACAGTAAAGCAATCAGTAATAATCCATCTCCCAGTTAAGTGCTATTATTTTCCTACAACAACTTCAAAGAAACTCCACTGTACTGATATTAACAAGCTGGTTTTACTAACAGAGCTACTAAACACATCTCATTTCCACACACTGCTGGGGTGGATGTGGCAGAAAAGCTCTCCATGTGTACTAAAATAATCTGTCACTTAAAATAACGATACTGTAACAGTATTTTATTGCTGGCCTTCAGATACATACTTTGAACATGTGCTATCTTGAACAGCAAACGTTTAAAGTCCTTTTCAGCAGCTGATTTTACCACTCGGAGCAGCACACACAGCGCAGGGGTTTGCACTGACTGTACATAAAGTCCTGCAGAGAGACCAACCCTCTTCCCTTCGAGCCACTGGATCACCCTCCACACTCTGCTGGCTCAGGCACACACAGAGCTCTTGAGAATCACACCAGGCCGCAATTCAGCTGAAAAATAATCCGGTCTAAACCCACAATTTGACGAATTTTTCAGCTGGATCAGCTTCCCAAGCAAGTTCACTGTGCAGTGACGTGAACACCCGTGCCAGCAAAGTGGGAAGGAGTGCCTCTTTAAGCAGAAATGCTGCCAAACATGTAGCTGTGGCCTAAATAGGCAAGTCAGGAGAGAACAGAAAGCAGGAAAGAAAAAAAAAGAGGCAAGGCAGACAGCAGAGGCAGGAACACCCAGCTCTTAACTCTTCCCTCAGCACTGCACCCACTGCGAGGTTATTCTTCATTTCAGCTCTTCCAACACACGTTCTGTGAAGCCACAGCTACCACAGAACCCCATTTCTAGGGGAGAAATACTCAAACCAGAACCACTTAGGCAGCACCTTTAAAATGAAAAGCTAGGAAGTGTCACAAAGCTGCTCCAGAGCCGTAACCCACCAGGACTGCTGCTCACAGCCAAGCTGCATCTGTTTGCCTGTGCAGTCTGAGGGCTCAGTCACTGGAATACCTTATTTTCAACACAGAAATCCCACTCCTTTTTCTAACTAATTTTAAATTTCACAAAGAGGTTCCAAGAAGAGCAAAGCCTCACAGAAGGACCAGAACAATACTGGTCAGCTTGACTGACAAGCTGAAGTGCCCCAACAACCAAGCCCATGCCAGAGAGAGGGCTGAATTACTTCTGGGGAGCTGAACAGCCACTGACTATTTCTCTGTTTGCTAAATGCTCTTTGTTTTGGGGGACTTCACACTTTAAATGCACACTCTAGTCAATCCAGACCAGCAGTTCCTAGAACACAGTAGCCTATTTCTCTCTCTAGATAGAGACAGTCATTCTACAAACAGCTGAAGATAAAAGGGCTAAAACACAGAAGCAGACTCAGGAATACAGAAAGGACTATAACCAGTGGTCTCTTTATTCATCTACAACATATTTTGAACCACCTCTTAAAAACCAACTTATTACTAGTCCTTGCTCCCTGTAAATGATCTTACAAAACATTACCACAGCCCTCAAAACCCCAAATTAGCTTCCCTCCCACAACTATATCCCAATCTTTCCTCAGCAATATCATCACAACCTCACACTGTCACTCCTTTCCTGAGAATTTGTCATCCTCTCCCATTCAATCAATCCCCAATTAAAAAGCCTAAATTGTGGTAAACTGCCTTTTTTTACAGCACTCCTCATTCTTGGCTTCAGTTTTCCATACTCAGAGATAACACTTTTCATGCATTCAAGACAAAATACCATTGCTAAAGCAACAACAGTTCCCACTGTTGCTCTGTCATTTTGAAGTCTGTCAAAAATAAATATCAAACTGCACTTGACACCTAGAATGAAATACTGAAAGAACCCTGAACAAGGGATTTGGCCTCTTCTGGCTCAGAAAGAGGGAACATGAAGCAAGTCGCAGGTTATTAACAGAGCAGCACAAAATGGTTAAGCATAAGACTTCAAAATTAAGTTAGTAATCAGTACCCACAGCAAATAGTCAGGTACTTCTTTCAGAGACAATTTAGCCATGAAACAGTTAAAAAATCACAGTGATCACTCAGAGTTAAAGCCAAGGTCTTAAGTTCCTGGCTCCCAGCCTTGGACCTGGACTATCAGACTTCTACATATCTTTGAATTACACCTGAAAGAACATTCAGGCACAGCAGCTTGAGTCTTTTCCTTCTGCCAAGCAATTAAACAACTTTGACTTAATTTGTTCTGAAGTACAAACTCACTCCATTAAGCAAGTGTCTCGTTCAGAGACAGTTTAAACTCACAATCCTTGGTCATTCCCAACTGCAGTTACTACTGTGCCACGTCTTGGAGAACAGCACAAGAGTAAAACCAACAAAACTGCTGCTACAAATCTCCGTAATCCTTTTCTATAATCATTCCCATAAAGGCAACTTGGACTAAGAAAACATTTGAGTATTTCTGGAGAATTAAGTCTTTCTGGCACTGAAACTGTGATGGCACAAAAGCAAGCAAGGTGTGCATTACAGACCTTTGATAACCTGATCACTGAACTTACCATGAACAATCACTGTGTTCTCCACTGGACAAGCCCTGTCTAATCCAACACCCTGGCCCTGGATGCTCCAGAGTACCTGGAACACGCTGAACACAGATATGTTGTAGGACTGGGCTTCAGCAAGACAAATACCAAATTAAGAAGGGAGGAAAACTATTTCAGAACCGAGGCAGCACAAGCTACAACCACCTTTGTCCTCACACAATGGGCTGTTAAATCACAAAAAGGCAAACTCCTGCCATCAGTTAAAAATGAAGAACCCCAGTTATAAAGAAGCTGGCACTGAGATTTCAATTTATAACCTGATTTCTGTGCCTCCCTGTGACCTGACAGGGCCAGGCCACAGCTTCAAGCCAAGGATAAATTCCATCCATACCAAGGGAAGAGAAGCTAGTTCTGCCCCTCACGTTCATATTCCTCATTAGAAAAGCTGTGCCACAGCAGCCACAGGCAGGCCCCACACACAAGTTCATTGCCACCTTTCCTCAAGCTTTAGTTACAGTTTCCCCTCCTTCCCCTTACATGTCACATCCATCATCACAGGGTGCTTGGAAAGCCAGAAAATTAAAAACTCTGTATCACAGGTCATGTTTCAGCCACCAAAGCCACCAAATATTGACTTTGTAACAGCCAGCCCTAAAGTATCCACAGAATGATAGGTTGTACATGTGATGAGAAGGCTGCAGGTCAGAGCTGACCTTAAACACACCAGGAGCCACACAGTAGCATTCTTGACAAGATTTGAACAGTTGCTGCCATTATTACTGTATTAAAAATGTTATTCTCCAAAACATTGCCCTGTTTTACAGACAGCACCACAGCAAACCCACTGGTTTTGCACCCCAGTGACTAACACAATTCAATGCTGCAGTTTCCCAGGTTAACTCTGCTATTAGCTTAGTTTAAGGCACTTTCCAACGCAGATTTTGCAACCCTGATTCACCAACAGGAAGAAAACAGAAAGCGAAACTCCCATTCCTTTCAGGTTTGTTTCCAGTGAAGTTTCAGCATTCCACAGCAAAAACTGGGGTTTAAAATCTGAGCTCTAAAGCCATTCAAAAGCCACAGCTACACACCCTAGTACTCCCACAGACAAACTGGTACTGTCCTCACCACAGACACGACTGGAGTGCAGACCTGCTCACTGGCAGACCACAGTGGTTAAACACTCATTAAGGGCTGAGACAGACAGATTTCCTTTAGCTTTCACCACGGGGCTGCACAAAAAAGCAGATGGAAGGGGAAAAAAGGTCCTCAGACAGCACTCGGATCCACTGTCAGCTTGGGCATTGCAAAGGACCAGAAGCTGCTGCTCCACTTTGTGCAAGAACCACACCAGGGCCCGTGTCATGAAAGTGAACCTTAAAGCCAGAAACACAAGCAATGAAAGGAAAAATGCAACCAGACTGATCCATTATTAACCCTTCCCACAAGGTCACAGGGAGACATTATAAAGCATGACAAGACCTCAAAAGAGAGCTGCTCTCCACCACTTCCAGCACAGATTGTGGGAGCCAAATCCACAGTCTGGGGGAGAACTTCAGCTCAACAAATCAATTAAAACCAAGCACAACACCAATAATACAATGCTTGGGACCTCTCTCCAGGCAGTTCAGTTTCAGAATGTCTTGTAGTATATTACAGTTTGTTACCTTCAGGCTCATCCTAACTCAGGTATAGCTGACAACAAAACACAGCTGCTCTCTGGGTCACAAACTCAGACAGCTACATCCTCCACAGAATCCAAAATGGTCACTGTGGCAGTGTTTGGAAACCAAGCTGCCTGACTACCTGCAACTGAAGCTCCTTAATTCCTTTAAAGGCTTCCCTGAACCCCACCCCCGTGACTGCAGCAGGCCCAGAGCAGCTCCCAACCTGTCAGGAGGCACAAGGCTGGCCAGGCACCTTTCGTAACAACAGTACAACCCTTCAAAACAGCCCAGGAAGTTAAGGACAGACTATTTCCTCACTTCTGCATTTCCAGAGCCCTGCAAAAGTCACTTTCCTACACATATATATAAGTTTATTACTATTATACACATGTCAACATGTCTATTTTAACAAAGAATTATTTGCAAGCGCCTGCCATGCAACCACAAGATCTTCAATATTTGTATTTAATTAAGGGTTTAGTTTGATATGTAAATAAAACAAAGGTTATTTCAGAATTTAAAGTCTGAGGAGGAAAAATTATACCATGTTTAACAGTAGTTTTGAGTTCAAGCTTTAAAAACCACTTCCTGAAGAATTTAAAATTAAACTTGAAATTGTTACAGCTTTCTCATTTCCAAAAAGCATCTTTCATCTTACAAATGACAGGAGTCTTTGACAGAACATTGCTTGCCACATGCTGCAGCTAATAAATAAAAACAAGTCACTATGTTTATACTGATCTTTTTTTTTTTGGCCTTTGGAAGCTAATTTGAACCACATGTCAAATGGGGAAATAATGGAAACTGTAGTTACTGCTTTTCTAAATATAACATTAATCTCACTTGTTAAGTCAGAGCATTCAAGATATGCAAAAAAAGAAAAAACTCCAGGAATTACATAAGTGACAAGGCCAAATGGTTGCAAAAGAAAGATTTTAACTCATGATCTTACAGGCTGCCTTGTGCAAACAAGACTTTATGGGCAAGGAAACTTAGAGGGACTTCCCTCCAAGAAGATCAGAGGAGATTTTGCTCCCCAGACCAGAGCTAAGCACCATTCCTCTAACAATCCCAAATCCAAGGAAAAGCAAACAACCAGCACAGTTTTTGCAGTGACAGTCAGAGGCAGCCATCTAAGTGCAAGATGACACTTGTCACTGTCAACTTAGAAAAGTTTTAGACAACTTCCAGCATCATTTCAAACACAAACCCACTCCTTACGCACTAAGTAAGCACACAAAATAGTCAGATTTCTTCCTCTTCTGCTTAATAGGAGCTGGAAAGGTTGGGAAAATTACTTTATCTAGTTCTCAGATCTTCAAAGAGTACAAATATTAATTAATTCTCACAACACCTCCCTGTGGAATGCAAGTATCACATTCCCCATTTTGCAGATTAGAAAAAAAACACAAACCAGAAGCTGAGTGGCAGAAAAATCCAAGCAATCTTGGAAAACAATTCCAGCAAAAATAGTTAGGAAGCCTGAACTTTTTCACAAGTGTGCTGAACGGGACTCTCAAACCACAGTTCAATCCTGAATCTGGTATGGGAATGCAGATTAAGTGTCTCTTTGCTTTGCTCAGTCGAATACAGCAGCACTGAGATATTGCACTGATTGCATCCACATCTCCCTGCTTAAGGTGTTAAAAAAACCCAGAACACAGCAGAAAAATATCGCTCTTACCTTCTGCTACATCATCATCTACAGCGCCTTTCACCTGAGAAAAACACCACTGAATGTCATTTCCTCCTCCAGCTCCTGAAAAAAAGGAAAAGAAACAATTGAGAGGCTGAGCCCCCCCGGCGCAGCCCCCGGCACACAATGGCAGCGGAGCACATTTGGGAGCCCGAGCACGCCCACTTCCTCGCAGCGCCGAGCCACAGGCACACAGCGCCCTGCCCTCCCCACCTTCTTCCTTTGGATATTGTTTTTGTCAGCGCTGCCTTGCCAGCCTTCAATGCAACCGTTTGTCAAAAACAGGGAAGCACAAGGCAAAAAAGCTTCTTTCACCAAAAGCTCGCTGGACTAATTCATTAACTATGAATTTCCAATGCACAAACACCGTGTTCTCTATAAACCTTCTTTCTACTTTAGCAGCCAGAACCCTCGAAAAGCACACACAAACAACTTTAAATATAAACCAAACAACTTTAAATATAAATTATCAGAGCTGTACATTTTTGGAACATTCCAACCTCCCATTCAACGCAACCCAAGCACACAATTCATCTCCTCCTCTCACAAAACCACTGTGCCAAACCTACACGCCAAAGGCTGAAGAAAAAGAATTTTACCACAGCTTTAGAGTCCCTTCGCAGAAGTAACGAAAGCAATTACCAGCCTGAAAAAACCCAAAAGCAGCAAATCCGAGCGGAAAAGCAAACAAGCAATCGGATGGGAACAAGTTCTACTACCATAGAAAACGGATCGAAGAGAAAACTTCAGGAACATTACTGCCTCGGCGGAAGGCAGTGATTCATTTGAACCCTGCCACCAAAACACACACCAAAATCACCACCCATTTCTTTTGCATTTCACTCTGAGCAAATCACTGCAGGGCTGAGGACATACAGGAAGGGACAGAAATGGGCTTGTCTCGCTGGGACTTTTTTTTTCCGCCCCTTTTTTTTTTTTTCCCCTGAAAGCCACTGTCAAAATGGAACTTTTCCTGCACACAACTCAAACTGGCTGAGCAACAGATGGCATTTACATATTAATCCAGAGCTCTGGTAGGGCTTTGAGGATAACAAAGAATACAGGAGAGACTTCTTCCTAAGTTCAGAGGGGAAAAAAAGTCAAGGAGAAGGAAAGCAGAAGCCCAAAAATAATCTTTCCAGAAAAGACCAAATCTCTCACACTGAGAAATGCTGGAATAGAGAGTGCAGTTTGCAGTTTTGCTCACTTTAGAGTCTTCCCTAAAGGATTACAGATGCATAACTAGAGAAGGTGAAAGCAAACCTCAACACCCATTTATACAGGAGATAGCACAATGCTTTTCTAGCTCTCTTTACCATTCCCCAAAAATCCTACAACCCATTTCCTTTCCTCCCCCCAGCCTCTCCATTTGTCATTTAGCAGCTGGCACCATGGAAGCACTTAAAGGGGACAGCTTGGGAGGAAAATCACTGCTCTTGCAACTTGAGGCTAAAATTCCCTTTCCCATACAATTTACTTGAACCAAGTTGGCACTTCTCTCCCCCACGACTGAAACAGCAAGAGGAGGGTGGAGCATGTGCATATGGTGTAGGGGGGAAAGGCAAAGCACAAACCTCACAGAGCCTCCCATGCTCTGCTCCTCCACATGCAAAGAGCTGAAAAGACAATTCATGTGCAGAGGAGGGGGATGAATATATTCCCAAATGAAGGAATGGCAAGGAAAAGTAAGAGGGAAGAGACACCTTTTGCATACACTCTTCCAGCTCCCAACAGCACTTCGGGATGCAAAATGGGGAGCGAGCACAGGAAGGAATGGGAAAAAAAGAAACCACAGGAGAGCTGTGTTAGTTAATTACAGCCTGCACCCAGCCGTGCTCGCATCTGCAGATGCTGAGGGTGCAGCCCGGACCCCGCCTGCCCTGCACAGCCCCCAGAACGCGAAATAGAGCCTGGAGGGGAAACTCCTTACAGGAGCATGTGGCGATGGGGCAGGGGGAGTGGGTTCGGAGGGGGAGAGGGCAGGGCTGGACGGGGCCCTGGGGGGATCCTCCCCCGTGGGGTGGGCAGGCCTGGCACAGGTGCCCGGGGGGCCGTGCCTGCCCCATCCCCATCCCCATCCCCAGGAAGGTGTCCCTGCCCCGGCCCCGCTCCCAAACACGCCGCTGCCCCTCCCGTGCCTTCCCCCTCGAGATGGGAGGGAGGGAGGGGCGGGTGGGAGCCAAGCACGAATTCCCAGAAGGGAGCATTAAAAAAAATAAATAATGAAATAAATAAATAAACCCCCACCACGAGGCGGGGCGGCCGGAGCCGAGCGGGGCAGGGGCTGCCCTTACCTGCCATGTTGTGCTGGCGAGAGCGGCGCTGCGGGCCGGGCGGCGCGGGCGGTGCCGGCGGGGCGGGCGGCGGCGGCGATGGCGGCGGATGGAGGAGGAGGAGGCGGCGGATGGAGGAGGAGGAGGAAGAGGAGGAGGCGGCGGCGGCGGCCGCGGCGGGGCTGGGGCGGCCCCGCTCCGGCCCCCCCGGCGAGGAGCGTGCAAAATGGCGCCGGCTCCGCTCGGGGTGACGTCAGCGCTGGGCGGGAACGGCCGCCCTCAGGCAGGGCGGGCGGGAGGGAGGGAGAGAGCGAGGGCGGCGGCGCCAGCGACCCCGGCCGGCCCTCACGGACCCACATCGGCCCCGGACCGCCCCTCACGGACCCACATCGGCCCCGGACCGCCCCTCACGGACCCACATCGGCCCCGGACCGCCCCTCACGGACCCCGGCCGCCATTCACGGCCCCAGACCGCCCCTCATGGTGCTCCGACCGCCCCCCGGCCGTCCCAAGGCCGCCCCATGCCGGGTCCGGAGCCGCTCTCCCCCTCACGGGATATCCCGCTTGGACGGGACCCATCGGGGTCACGGAATACCCTAATTTAGGAGGGACACACAAGGATCATCCAAGTCCAGCTCCCAGCCCTGCACGGGACAACACCAAAAGGCCCCCAAATTCCCAAATCCCAACACCTGAGAGCATCGTCCAGACATTCCCGGAGCTCTGGAATTATGGAATATCCTGAGCTGGAAGGGACCCACAGGAATCATCAAGTCCAGCCCCTGTCCCTGCACAGACACCCCAAATTCCCACCCTGTCCCTCAGAGCCTTGTCCAAACATTCCCAGAGCTCTGGCAGCCCTGGGGCTGTGCCCAAACCCTCGGGAACTCTTCCAGCGGTCCCACACTGGGTGCAAACCCTTGTCCCGATACACTCAGAGCATCTCCCCATTGCTTGTCCTTTGCTTTTGGGATTCCCCCCTTGCCTGGTCCAGCAGCAGCCACAGGACCTGTTTGCTGCACCTTTCCCACCCCCCTGGGTGCTCTCCGCGGCGCCCAGGGCCCGGGCTCTGACTTCACTGTTCTCATTGCTGTTCCCTGCATCCCCCAGCCCTGCTCCCGAGCCGGTTTTAGCCTCCATCCCCCTCCCACCCTGCCAGCCACAAGGAGGGGCTCCCAGGCTGGCACAGCCCCGGCTGCACCTCGCTGCAGGACGCGGGTAATTGATTCGGCACAATCTAGTTAAGATCTTGTCCAAGTCATCAGTTTCGCCGCACAGATGTTTGTGCAAACGTTTTCTTTCTTCTGGGGCTGGGTAGAGCTTGCTAATCCTGATTTCGCTCGGAGATTCATGAGCTCATCCTGCAAACCCAGCACTGCCACAAACTCCTTGGAACGAGCCTCCCAAGTCAACACGTACACCGATTTTGCATTTCCAGCTCGAAACACCTAAGAGGCTGCTTTTGTAAATGAGAGCCCATTGAATTGCTGGTCAAGTCTGGCACAAAACACAGTGCTGTGGGAACTGGATACCAAACACACAGCCAGGCTCCCACCAGAACCACACAACTGGCCCAAATTACAGGCTACTTCAGAAAAATGCTGATTTATCTCTACATCTCTGATAAAAAATTGCACACACAAATGAAATAGATCCTGGAAGCAACAATGATGTTTGAAAGAACGCTTAACATACATGGGGCGTCCTTAAGAACCGTAACCCACCTGTGTTAGGGAACTGCTGAAACCACGTGTTCTGCTTCGTCCCTTTTGAGAGCGACCCAAAAATCTGAAAACAAACACAGCGTTTGAAAACAGTCGCAAGGAAAACAAACTCTTGCCCTTAACACCAGGGCTGTGTTTCCCGGAGCTCAAGAGCAAACTCACTCAATTCCACAAATCTGTGGCCGTGTTTAGCTGATACCAAATTCAGAATCAAAGCTGGCATTTCTGTTTTTAGAATTCCTTGAAAACATTCTTTTCAACCTAAACAGAATAATCCTATGACCATTTAGCAGGAAAAATTGCACATCTAGTCCAATTCATCCATCGCCTTCTGTGAAATTACTGCAGAATTTGCCCTCATAGGAGGGTGAGCATTGGTTCAAGAACTTTTGTTGCTAAAAGAAATAAAAAAGACAGAGACCTGCAATTAGCTCTGTAACATAAATTAATGAAGTGTTACTACATACCTTATAATTAAAATAAAATCCCTCTTCGAAAAGATTTAATATCCTGATGCCAGGATGATGGATCATAGCTCCAGCATTTCAGGTTTTTGTTGTGAACAAACTGAGCTCCAGAATATAATGGAGCCTAATAAATAAATAACATTAAATCATTGCCATGGTAATTAGCAAGACATCTTGGGAGCCACAACCTTTGCTTGGGTGTTCACTTGCTTGTTAAGTCAGACTACACAGGTATCCGTTCACCCCAGGATGAATGGCTGGTGTAAATGAGCCAGCGTGTGTTTTGCAGCTCTGACTCAAAGTTTGTCAGCACGTACTCTGGTTTCACTGGAGTTTGAGCATTGGCTCAGGTGCTCTGGGGAGTAAGAGCTGTATTATGTTAAATTTATACACAACCACCAACAGCACAAAGCTTTAATGAGCGTTTATATACTCCAATCACGCTTTAATTACTAATTCTTACTCTGCACACAACCCCCCCTCAGCTCAGACTAAAGACCTCCAGGAAATGGGAGGGACTTACAGGAACAAGGACCCACAAAAATGCATTTCTAGTTGGATTTGTTGTGAAAGTCGTCAGTGAACTGCATACAGAGTGGTCAGACCACAGCAGCCCAAATCAGGATCCGTGGAAGTTAGAACAACCTAAAAAATCAAGCTGTAAAATGTGACTGGCAGCCAATAAAAATATATATTCATGTCAAACCACTGATCAAACAACTGAGGCTCCAAAGAAGAACTCTATCAGCAACTCGTTTTGTGTCTGCTTTAGTTTCCAAGTAATTTGACCTGTTAGACAAGACTATAATGAACTATAACAATTCAGTTTAGAAATAAAGGGAGCAATTATCACCAAAATTATCACTGGAATTTAGTAATAGCTGGGCCATCTGAGGTCACATGCAGGTTAACATCGGGGCAATGTAATTCCCTACACCAGCCTCTCTTCTGTGCTTTATTCTGCCCAGTTTCAAGTGCCTCAGTAAGAGCTTTCCACTGCATTTTGGCACAGCATTTCACACAATAACAGCCTTAACACCCAGGAAATATTTGTACATGTTCACCCTCTGTTTCCCCATTCTTAGTTTCACATAAACAGCTCTAATCAAAGCAGGTTCCACCTGCAAAGGCCCAGCTGCCAGTGGCCAGAGACTTTCAGGTTTAAACAAAGGTTTAAGCATGTCCAGGTCCTGTCTCACTATCCTAAACTTGAACACTATAAAGAAACTTGTTGTGCCCTATTCCACTAGGCCAGTTCCAAAGTCACTGGGTTTTATTTTTTGGAAAGGGAAAAATTGAAATTAAAGTTTCTTACAGTTCTCAGCATCTGTACTATTGGGGAAATGGTGTGGGCTGGAAGGGACCTTAAAGATCATTTAATTCCACTGCTATGGGAAGGGACACATGGCATGAAAATCACCCTCCCTGGGCAGTTTCATTGAAGTATTACCAATGAAAAATAGCAGAAGAGGATGACACATAACTTTCAGCTCGCTTTGCAGCTGCCAGTAATTTTCTAGAGAGCCATTTCCCAAAGAAAACAACCTAAAAGTCCTGTCCAATGGCTCTGGAACTGAGTGCCCCAAACTGCTCATCATTGAGCAAACCTGTGCAATGGAAGTTCACTCACTCTGGTAAACAAGCAGCTTGTGTCATCTCAAAAGTGTAAAGTTCATTGGATTAAAGCTCTCCTATTTCAAGGGGAAGCCTCAGCATTTTTTTTAATAAATTGAGGCTTTTTTTGCCTTAACTTTAGCCTCGTGCAAGCAAACAGAAGAGCTAATTAGGCTTGCAAAGAATTTCAAGCGTTCATTAAAGTAGTAATTTGCAAGACACGTTTAAAATCAGCTAAAAATTTGATTTTTTTTTTAGAGCAGATCTAAATTGCAGTGATTGAAAACACAATTTGCAATGTATTAGTTTAATGGATTATTTAGGTGCAGTTTGTAGAGGATTCATGTAACCTGATTTTAAAGCAAATGCAAAAACACAGGGAAAGATAAAGGGAAAACAAGGCTTCTGGAAAAGAAATAGAAAGGTCTTAGAGGTAGCCAGGAAGCACCTGTTTGGAGGGAGGGAAACAAGTATTTTTCAGCTAGAATGGTTTGCTCAGGAAAGTAGGAGTGCCCCAATATTCTAGGATTAGGAATTAAGAACAGAGGGATAACTTGAGACTTGCAGAAAAATCACATTCTTATTATTTTTATGTCTTTTGCCACTTTTTTCTTCACAAGCTGTACTATGGAAGGACAAGCTTAACCCAAAAATAGGTGAATTGTGATGGGAATTTTAATAATCCCATTGAAACTAAAACTGCAGCCATAGGAGAGGATAAGAGCACATGTTTAATGCTCCCTGAATCGTAGCAGCTCCAATTAACAAAGTGTTCAGGATAGCCTGGCACTGTGAATCTTCCACCTCAGGATAATTTAGGCATAACTTGGAATTCTGAAAGGTATTTGCAGCAGGAAAAACAAACCACCAAAACCCCCCAAATAAAATGAGAAGGGCCATCCTAAGCTAAACACCATGAAGACAACAAAAGGCATTCAGAAAGTGGTTTTATTTTAACAAAAATGATTAAACACTGAGCTGAAAAATCTGCAGCACATCCACTACAGGCACTTTTAAGCATAGATTAGATACTCACCTCCTGGGAACAGTCTAAGTAGAGCTGCTCCCTGCCTAAGGGTAAGGGATGTTTCAGTCCTTTGCAGCCCCAGTTTTCACCATTCTACAGAGAAACAGATTCCACAGCTCGAAACCCCAAATACCAGTGACAAAATCATGCTACACTAAACCCAGTAAATCCATACTCTGAGAATACTTTTAAAGCTGTTAAGTTCTCCTTTTCCTATTAGTCCTCAGAAAGGGGATAATTAACATTTCTCTTTCAATACGTTGAGACCAATGAAAGGAACACAACAGACACAGCAAGAACAAAAATTACCTTGGGGCAACCCCCCCCCAGTTCACACACAGCCATCCCTGCTAACGTGCTGCCTCTCTGAGGGGCACAGGCAAGCCCAGGTGAGCAGAGCCTTCCTCATCACCTCCTTTATGGGGCACCTGGCAGGAAGGGGAGGAGCTGGCATAGACAACTCCAAAGGGCCTGCAGGAGTTTTCACTTGGCTTTGGTTTTTTGTGCCTTTCAAAGCTCCACACTCTTGTGGCCCTCACACAGCACTGTTTCCTTTATTTGGGGAGGGGTTGCAGGGTGACTAGGAGAACAGGAGTGTTCATTTTTCCTCCATAATAAACCTACTCAGGTGATTTAAATAAGTGAAGCAGAAGCCTCAGAGACTTTTATGAAACATTTTTGCTTAACAAAAGCAGGAAGCTGAGAGCAAGTGTGTTCAAAACACTGCTGTCTCTATAGGATTTCCCTGTTATTTTTAACAGTGGGGTTTCTAGGCAAAGTGCTTTTATGCATTAATTAAGTTAACAAGCTATTATCCTTCACTAAGAGCTGGAAGAATTACGCCTGCACAGGTGTATTTCAAAAGGGAGACATAAATATAAGTTTAGCTCAATCCCTATAGTTATCTTGGTGTATCACTGGAGCTGTTGTTACTAAAACACACATAAAAAGCCTGCTGATCTAAAAGGAGCAGGATCAGCTCTTTGGAATCATGGATTTGTTCTTTGAAGAAGCCTGTAATTTTAGAACATTTTGCAGTAAGAAGTTAATTGGTAGCTCTGTGTGGTGCTAGCAGGGAGTATGAACTTATCACACCAGTGATCCCACTTTGCCAGGAGAAAGGCTCCTTAAAAAACATGGGTGACTAAATATATAATTTGGAATAAAATGCCACTGTAGTCTTTGAGCTCAGGCATTCCTGCTCTTGGTCCTAAGCTCGAGACAGGTCTGGTACCTTCAATCAGCTTCTCATGACATTTAAAGGGTGTGAACAGATTAATGTCCTGAGCTCTGGAATCGTAGAAAGACAGGACGAGTTCAGCTGATACTTTTCCAGGAGTCTTTAGCTGTTGATTCCACAGGGACAAGTGAAAATGTGACTTCTAAAATAAACACGAACAAACAAAACCACAAAACCCCCTGAAAACAAACAAACAAAAAACCCCAAACAAACAAAAAAAAATAGGAAAGCAAATGCACAGAGCCTAAAGATATTATCTTTAAAACTCCTTTGGTTCTTACTCTGCACTAGTAACTTACTCTGAATAGTAACACTATCACTGGTATTGCTCAAGTCATGCAAAAATGGCATGTGCAGGTAAGTAGCAAGATTGGCTTTAGTCATTCATTAACTCCCTCCATGTAGGAGTTCATTTACCTTTTGGTTTCGTTTTTCATTAACAAGAGCACAAGAGGGCATTTTTAAACTGGTTCAAATTGAATTTCGCAAACTATTCAACTATTTGCAGCTGCATCATTTGTTCTGGAGCCCTCTTTGCTTGCTCTGCTTTGTGCCACAGTGCTCCTGGTCCCAGGTTTGTAAGGCTCTGGAGGTAATGCCAGGAATGAACTGAGAAGGGAAGGAAGGGAGGCCGAAATAGCAGAATGAATTGTTCCATTCACATGGCTTTTCTGCTTGGGAATAAGTTCACATTGTAAACAGAAGAGAGGTGTGGTTTGCAGAGCGGACAGGAAATCCTTAGTTCTAATCCTTGCTGTGTTGTTGATTCCCTCGGAGACCTTGGGCAAATGGATTCTGCCCCTAGGTTTTGAATTTGAAGTAGGCTGGGATGATAGGCCACAGCAAGCTCATAGGACTGGTCTTTCAGTTAAAACATTTATAACATGTTTAAAAACAGGCCACGGTGCACAGGCTTGAAATCAACAGCCCGTCCTTCCCCTGCTCTGAGGACCTTCGGGGCCAAGGCACCAGCACACACCTCGGGCTTTGTTTTTCTCACTCCTGACAGTGCAAGGCAGATGCTCTAGCAGGGCTAGAAGGAGATGCAGGCTCAGTTTGGTGGCGTTTGTGGTCGGGCAGCCTGCTCTGCTCTGCTCTGCTCTGCCATCCTCAGTTCACGCCACGGCTGCCCTTAGATCTCTTACCTTTCCTTCCCGTGGGCTGCAGGGACACAGCTGTGAGTGAAGAGCTGACTGAGGAACCTTCCCTGGGAGAAGGACTCAGTGTGAGTGATCAATCACACTTTGATCAGGGAGAACCTGCACTAATGTGGTCTGCTGGCAGCAGCATGACGAGGCAAATGTTCAGCCCTCTGGGAAGTGTGGCTGCACCCAGGGGGCTCACTGGAAATGGGCTGCACCCAGGGGGCTCACTGGAAATGGGCTGCACCCAGGGGGCTCACTGGAAATGGGCTGCACCCAGGGGGCTCACTGGAAGTGTGGCTGCACCCAGGGTGTT